>SKCR01035346.1:0-140858 GCA_019454045.1 Zanthoxylum bungeanum | reverse complement strand
TCAAGAAAAAAGCTAAGGAATCAAGAGAATTAAAGGTAATTCTTTATATCCTTAAGCTTAGAAATTGTGTTTCTTATTTCTTGATGATCTAGTGAGATCTAGGGTTTCTTCGTTTCCATAATTTTGGGGCTTTTGGTTTTGGAGGATGGAATTGGATGTATATGGCATGTGTGAAGTAGATTTTGGATGATATTATTGTAATTATTATCCAATTTGATCATTTGATGATATGTTGTCATTCTAGAGTGTTATGACCACTCTTTTAATGCCTATAATTGTTCTTAGGTGGTTCATGTGTGGTGACTTTAATTGGTGTATTGATTAATTGGATTAATCTTGAAAAAAATGGATTTAAAGCATGAAATTTGATAATTTTTGTTGCAAAACCAAATCTGGAAAACTGGGTTGTTTGTGATGAAAAATGATGTCATTTGAATGTATTGGATGTATTTTGGGTGTTGGAATAATTGCCAGAAATAGTTTCGGAGTTAAATTAAGTGAAAACGGTGAAAAACGGCGTTACCGGGTGACTTTTGAGCCAACAGGGTGACGGCTGCCCAAACAGTGAATTTTTCACTGTTCGGGCAGCCCATGAACTGCCCTAATACTATTGGGGCTGACCTGGGCAGCCCTCATGTGTATTGGGTGGTCGGTTCGGTCAAAAATGCGTTTTAAGCCATTTTGTGGAAAAATATTTTCGTAAAAATTTCGCGACGTTTCTTAGTTGTTTATGTCGTTATTTGATCTCGAATAAACATGTTTAGGTGAAATATTAATAAATTATTCATATTGGATATTGAATAATTTATTCGGTAATTTAAAAAGTTTTAAAATTACGATTTCGCCCGAACTGCGCTTCCGCCGCGCCCTTCGCCTAAAACCCCAACAACTAGCATAATAGACAACGAAAGGTTTCCCTTCTCTTGTTTGTCCTAAAACTGCCCCAACTGCGTAGTCACTAGCATCACACATAATTTCAAATGGCAAGTTCCAATCAGGTGGTTGCATAATTAGGGCAGATGTGAGTTTAGTGACTAACATTTTAAAGGCATCTTCACATTCTTGTGTCCATTCAAACAAAGAATCTTTAATAAGGAGGTTACACAGTGGTCTAGAGATGGAAGAAAAATTTTGTATAAACCTTCTATAGAAACCAGCATGCCTAACAAAATACCGAACATCTTTCACAGTTTTGGGTATGGGTAGCTTGGATATCAACTCAAATTTTGATTTGTCGACTTCAATACCTTTGGAAGAGACAATATGACATAGGACAATACCTGAAGAGACCATGAAATGACACTTTTTCCAATTCAAAACGAGGCTTTTTTTCTTGACATCGACTCAACACTGCTTTCAGATTAAGTAAGTATGCATCAAAAGAATCACCAAATACTGTTAAGTCATCCATAAACACTTCCATAAATTATTCAATCATGTCACTAAAGATGCTCAGCATGCATCTCTGAAAAGTAGCATGGGCATTACATAACCCAAATGGCATGCGGTGAAAAACATAAGTGCCAAACGGGCAGGTGAAGGTGATTTCTCTTGATCTTCTAAGGAAATCTCAATTTGATAGTATCCTGAGTAACCATCTAGAAAACAGTAGAATGAATGACCTGCTACCCGCTCGAGAATCTAGTCAATAAAAGGAAGCGGGAAATGGTCTTTTCGAGTGGCAGCATTCAACTTCCTATAATCTATGCACATGCGCCAACCCGTGACTACCTTGGTAGGAACCAGTTCCCCATTTACACAACAGTAAAGCCTGACTTCTTAGGGACAACCTGAATAGGACTAACCCATTTACTATCAGCAATGAGGTATATAATACCCGCATATAGTAACTTTATAACTTCATTTCTCACCATTTCTTTCATAATAAGGTTAAGTCTACACTGAGGGTCTCTACGAGGAACAACTCATTCTTCTAGGTGAATCCTATGGGATCAAATTAAGGGTCTGATACCTTTAATGTCTCCTATGGTCCAGCCAAGTGCAGATTTATGCCCACCCAACATGTCAAGTAATTTCTTACTTTGTGAGGGACTTAGCTCCGATGAGATAAAAACAGGGAAGGTGTCTCATGGCCTGAGAAACGCATGCTGAAGACCTGCTGGTAATGGTTTCAGTTCAACCTTTGGTTTTTCAACTGTGGAGGGCTTCGGTTTCTCCCTTTCTCCTAGCAGAGCCTCAAACTGTGGCTGCCACACTCTTGTTCCATGCTTTTGCAAAACGGAGCAGCCAAGAGAGATATCAGGAGTTTCAGTCGATTCAAGAGTACCCAAGATATTTGAATGAAGAATAAGGTGTTCAGGGGGGTCAGAATCATGTTGAGTATGGGCTATTTCTGGCACAACTATGTCTATCAGGTATGTATAATGACATTCATCATCATCTGGTGGTTGTGTTCCCGACGTGAAAAATATTCACTTCCAATGTCATGTTCCCGAATGTTAGCTTCATGAGACCATTCCTGCAATTAATAAGAGCATTGGACGTAGCAAGGAAAGGCCTACCCAAGATAAGAGGAATTTTGGATTCGGTTTTAACAACCAACTGAGTGTCTAGAATCAGAAAATCAACTAGGTAGTAGAATTTATTGATTTGGAGTAAGATGTCCTCAACTACTCCCCGTGGAGTTCTGATATAGCGATTAGCTAATTGCAAAACCACTGATGTCGGCTTAATCTCTCCAAGCCCTAACTGCATATAGATATAGTATGGCATGAGATTGACACTCGCGCATAAATCTAGTAAAGCCTGACCAAACTCATATGTGCCAATGTGGCAAGTGATAATGGGACAGCCTGAATCTTTATATTTTGGTGGGGCCTTTTGCTCAATCACTGCACTTGCTTGTTACGTGATGCTTTCTTTTCATGGTGCATAGATCCTTCAAAACCTTTGCATAAGTGGGATAGTTACAAGATGGATTTAAGAAAGGATTTCGAGATCGTGTATAGTTAAGTTAGTCGACCATCACAGGTATGGATTTGCGTTATTGCTATGATATGAAGTGAGTAGTTTGATGATGATAATTATATATATATATATATATATATATATATATATAATGTATGTATTGATGTGTTTTGAAGTGGAATATTCAAGGATAATGCTATGATATGTATTTTGAAAAGATTGGTGAGTTTAATGGCTACATGTATGTATTGATGCTTGTAATTGCATGGACTCATAATGGTATATGTATGTATGGATGTATGTAAGGGTATGAACCTGTATCGATATGAACACATGTATATAAATGAATATGGAAAGGTATAAGTATATGAACATGTATTTGTATATGTATATAATGTGAAGACATGAAGATTAATAAAGGCTATGGTACTTGAATTCGAAGTAATATGTATATTCGTATGTTTGAAACATATGTATATATGTATGTGAGTGTTTGAATGATGTTTTAGAGTGTTTGTTATGGACGTGCTTATGTATGAGAAGTTGTGCGATGAGTTTAGTGTGTTGTGATATGTTTGCATGAATGTAGGTTTAATTGGTTGATGATTTCATGGTATAGTAGTCGAGCTGGCTAGGAATCCATTTGGACGGAATTCATCTCATACCTATTCTAAAATAGGTAATAAGTCTCGTATGAGCATTGTATGAGTAAGCCACCATATGTATGTATTGTTTGATGGTATGTTCTTTGATGTATTGATTATTATGTGTGTTTCGTGGTTGGTTGTTTGATGATTGTATGTGGGATTGTGCGTATGTGTGTGTATGGTAGAACTCGTAGAATATATTGATAGTGTATGCTTGTGTGAAATGAATGAATGAATGAATTTGAAACTTGGGAATTTTCTTACACGTATATAAGAGAGGTGTGCCACTGTATGTGTAAATGCATATGAATCCTGAATGTTAAGCCATTGAGGAAGTTTGCACTGAATTGAAAGAGTTTGTTTCAAATGAAGAAAGTTTGTTTAACTTATCGATTTGATGTTATTTCAAATATGGATATTTGTGACAAATGGTAGATATATGACTTCACGTTTCACGTGATTGAAGTGAGATTGATGTTAACGATATAATTTATGATATTTGAGCTTTACTTTGTGTGCTTTGAACGTTAGCTATGAGATTGACACACATGTAGACATGTTAATATGAAATTTTAACATGGGTTAAGAATAAAGGATAATAACAAGATAATAATTTTGAACTTAAAAAAATTTAGTAATTCGGTTAATCTGTTGATATGTTTGACTTGTTTTCTATAATATTAGCATGGTTACTTATTGATTTTTTAAAACTCACACCAAACCAGTTTGCTAATTTTGCAGGTTGGCTTCTAGGTGGGTCAACCACTTCAGTTTTGTATGTCATGCTCGAGACGCGGATCACCCAAGCGGCAATCACCCTCACAAGTGTCATGAGATAAGCTTTAGAAAGTGTAGGATTTGGGATTAATCTATATTTATCGTGCTGAGCACATTGCTTGTAAATATTGAGTAAATATTTTGATTTTTTGTGATGTTGTGGGCAGAGCCCTTGAGTGTTGATAGATGATATGGGCACGGAGCCCTTATGCGGTGATTTTGATGTGTTGGTGTGGACCTGAGGTCCGTTATAATATATGATGTTTATTTCAGGTTCGTTTTGATGTTGGATTGAGATCTAGGTTGTCCGGTTTAGGATACACCATGCCGGATTTTCGTAAATTTAGAGGCTTATAGAGATGGGTCAATTCTGTCTCCTTCCGGTAGTATCCTACCTCTAGAGGAGTGTTACAATTTTGGTATTAGAGCAAAGTTTAGGGTGTCGGTGACTGCAGCTACAGGGTATCCGATCATCTGAGTAAGTTTTCTGCTACGTATAGACTATATAGGTCTTATGTTTGCTAATTTATTTATGGTATATGGTATGATGTGTTATGACCTTGATGGATATGGATGATTCAGATTGTCAATAGATGTTTGTATGTTATGAATATATATGTATGTGTATAGGTATAGGTATATTAAGTTAAAAGTATGAGGTTCATATAGGTATATGTATAAGTAAGTAATCTGAATTTAAGGTGTTTTGAGATACGAGAAATTCTATGATGTTTATAGTCTAAATCGTGAATTGATATATTTTCAACCATATTTTGGAAACTTGGTATTTGACTTTTAATATAAAAGTGTTTTGAAAAGAAAATGAAAGGAAAGAAAGAAAGAAAGAAAGTTTTCAGATGTTCTGATTTTGATTATAAAGATAAAGAAAATGTTTCTGCCTCGACGCTTGATTCTCGTTTTCATATTTTGAGATTTATCGATATGTTTCCGTTGGGGTGCTTGATATTATGTTTTCGTCTCGATGCTCGAAAATGATTTTGATGTTTTTAAAATTGTAAATCTTATTTCCGTCGAAACGCTCGAAAATTTGTTTCCTCCACGGTGCTTGATGATTTTATATTTTGACCCTCAGTGGTGCTTGTATATGTTTCATTCCGGATTGGCCCCCGAGACGCTCGTTGTGGGGGTACAGACCATCGGAAAATGGCTGCCCCACTACCCTGTCGACATGGTTCGTACACTATCCAGTCTGTCCGTGCGACTGAACTGTGGACGATCGATATGTATTTTGAAAACTTTGCATCAAAGATTTATTTTTTATTTGCACATATTTTTGTTTGGGGGGAAAATGAAAATGATTTCGAAACAATTTTGATTTTGATGCATTTCGGCATTATTTTTGATATTATACGATATGATATGTTTCTGTCACGGTGCTTGATGATTTTTATTTTTGACCCTCTGTGATGCTTGTATAGGGGTTTGCCCAACTGCAGTAGGCCGACCTGACCCTTTGTCGACAGGGGATCATTTTGTTCATTATTCGATCTGTGTGTGCGTCGGGCCTTGGGCGCTTGTTTATGTTTCATCCAGTTGAGTTATGCTGGATGCTCAATATGATTTTACGATAATGGATTTTGAAACTGATTTTATTTACAGTAAAAGAGTTTTTCAAATGTATTTTCAAAAATGGTTTTTGAAAGAGATCGTTTTACGTTTTCTATTTTGAATAATAACAGAGGTTGATAGATTTCACACTATCAACATCATAAGAGCATGTAAGATTATTTGTCACTTCTGGTTGTGACAATGGAGATATTGGTTGATATAAAAGATTATGTTCGTTATAAGAATGTGTATGTAAGTTTATAGTTAGACATGGATTTGTGGACAAGGCACAGAGATGGGCGACGTTATCCGGGCTCGCGGTCCGTCGGGAGTACGAAATAGCCCGCGGGGGACTAACCGGAGAATAAAGGAGTCGCCACCCAATGTGAACTGGGAAATGATTTAAGGCCGCACTCACCCCTCACAAGGGAAGACCTCAAACCGTTGGGTTCGGAATGGTCCCTTACTTATGCCAGTTGTAATGAACGGGTTTACACAATAATATAACCAAGTCTTATGCAACACATGCAAGATAATCCAAATATCACACAAGTTTGCACACCCGTAATCATAAATATAAATGAAAGCGAATGCATGATTTTAAAAGCATGTTAATCAGAGAAGTGCGGCAATGTAAATTATGATGACAATAGAAAAGTAAATAATATTGGCAGATAATTAAGTGCATAATGTAAAAGAAATAACTAAAGAGACAAACATACGTAAAACATGATAAAAGAATTTGTCCAGTGTGTGCGCGTTCGCGTAGCGTTCGAGGGTGCGTTTGAACGTGATTATAAAAATGACATCTATAATGACCTAAACACATACATGAATATTTCTCAAGCGGTACATGGAGTTGTATCCCAAGTACAAACCACACTATCGTCCATTCGGATTCGGCTACGAAATTTATGTCTGGATTTCCATCTGATATACCACAATAGGCAACACTCAAGTATTAACACAATGCAAGCATGGAGATAAACGTGAAGTGATGCGGCAGAAAATAAAGATAAACAATTATATGAACACGAAACGATAAAAAAAAAGGAATAACATGCGTATAATTAAACACATACATAAAAGGAATGTGCAATGGCGAATATGATAGATAAATAAATGACAAACAACAAAAGAAAAATAAAATAGCAGAATAAAGAAAATAACGCTAAATAAATAAATAACGGAACAACAAACAAAAGTGAATAACGGAATAAAAGAAAAGAGATGCGGCCAAGAGACTTGGCTGACATCTATATGGGACCTCGTATGCCCGGCTGGATGAATTTCATATCCAACCAAGCATGTCGCGTCCGGCGCAGCAAAATATCATGGTAAAGGCTGCATTCAGATATTTCCCGCAAATAGGGTGACCTTTAATCCAATGTAAGTAGCCATGCACACTAACAAATAACGATACATAAATAAATAAAGGAACATCAAAAGAAAAGTAAATAACGAAATAAGAGAAATGAGATGCGACCAAGAGACTTGGCCGATATCTATATGGGACTTCGCATGTCTGGTTGGACGTATTTCACATCCAACCAAGCATGTCGCGTCCGGCGCAGTAAAATATCATGGTAAAGGCTGCCTTCAGGCATTTCCCACAAATATGGTGACCTTTAATCCAATGTAAGTAGCCATGCGCACTAAAAAATAACGATACATAAATAAATAAAGGAACAGCAAAAGAAAAGTAAATAACGGAATAAAAGAAAAGAGATGTGACCAAGAGACTTGGTCGACATCTATATAGAACCTCGTATGCTCGGTTGGACATATTTCACGTCTAACCAAGCATGCATCATCCAGGACTACAAGATAGATGTGGTAAAGAGTGCCTTCAGGTATTTCTCGTAAATGGGGTGATCTTTAATCCAACGCAAGTAGTCATGAAAGTAGCAAATAACGATAGATAAATAAATAGCGGAGCAACAAATGAAAAGTGAATAACGGAATGAAAGAAAAGAGATGCGACCAAAAGACTTGGCCGACATCTATATAGGATCTCGCATGCCCGGTTGGACGTATTTCACGACTAACCAAGCATGCATCGTCCAGGACTACAAGATAGATGTGGTAAATGGTACCTTCAGGTATTTCCCGTAAAAGGGGTGACCTTTAATCCAACGCAAGTAGTAATACAATTGACAATCATGATAAATAAATAACTAACGGAATAACGAACAGAAAGTAAATGGCGGAATAATAAGTAAAGAGAAACACAGACAGTAAATAAACATAAAAAATAACAAAAATATAAAAGAAATCAAATGTGACCAAGGGACTTGGCCGTTAGTGTGGGATCTCGCATGCCTGATTGGACGTATTCCACGTCCAACCAAGCATGTCGTGCCCGGGATAACAAAACGAATATTAAAGAGGGGGCCCTCAGGTCTTACCTTTTAAGTCGTTTCTTGGAAGTGCGTTATACCGTCGCCGGAAGGATTATAGCTTCACTGTTGGTTTGTTTGTTCGCTGCTTTTGCTCACTGTTTCAGGTTTTGTTTTTGGTTGTATTTTGGCTCCCTGTTTCGGTGATGGGGCTGCTGTTTTAGGGGTTTTTTTTATAGTGATTAGGGACTGGTTTGTCTCGGCTTTAAGGGCTGGTTTTGTGTGATTTTTGGGGACTGTTTCACGATGGATTTGGTGATTATTTTGGGTTGTTGGTTTCAGTTTCTTCGGTGTTGTTCACGTTTCTGCTTCAGTTATTTGGATGGGACAGTTTCGGTTTGTTGTTTCTTTGTTTGGCTGATTGATTTGTTGTTTAGTGAAGGGCTGATTTGTTTTGTTTATTTATGTTTTTTTTTTATTTTTGTCGGTCAGGGGTATTTGTTTTTGTTTGCTGCGTGACGCTTGTGTGTTTTGGCCGATTTTGTGTTGTTTGGAGGGGCTGCCAGTTGGTTCAGTTATAGAGAGCTGTTTTGTGGTTTTAGTCGGTTGATGTTGTTATTTTGTGGGTTTGTTTTGGTCGGCTGAGGGGGGCTGCTTTGTTGTTTTATTTCTTTCAAATTGCCGCTCAAAAGAATAGAAAGGAAACTTAGGATTTTTATTTGTGTTTGCCGTTGGTTTGTGTCTGGTTGAAGGGTTGACGTGGCTGTTTAGGGTTGAGAGAGGTGAGAGGGAGAGGCCAGAGAGAGGGAAGAAGGTTGTCTGTTGGTCTCGGTATGGTGTAGGGTATTTGTTTGCTTTCACGTGGAAGGCCTGCATGTTGAAGTATGGTGAGAGAGAAGATACGAGTCTTTTTCTTGTTCAGGGTTTATGCATGTTTAGGGTGAGAGAGAGAACGTGATGGTGGTTGTTGAATCAGAGAGAGATCTGTTTCAAAGTCGGTTTGGTGGCTGTGTGTGTTTTGGCAAAGGGTCTGGATGTGTTGTCGTGAGAGTGAGGAAGAGAGAGAGACGAGGCTATTTAGGGTTTCTGTTTTTTATAGTGTCGTGTGAGTCTCAGGAAAGGAGCCGAGCTTAGGGTTTGGATATGTTATGTTTTTATAGTTGCAAGCTAGAGTCTCTTAGTTGTGCATGTTAGGGTTTCATTTTACCATTTGTGTGTGTGTGTGCCGCCCAATTCCCATCTTGGTCAACATTTTCCTTCCAAATTTGGGGGATCCAATCTTGGCCAATTTGGAAGGAGATAAGGGTAGATTTGGCACATGTTACATATGATTTAAAAGTTTTGGATTGGGCTTGCACGTGTGGGCCTAAAGGGGTTGCATGGGTTACATGGGTTTTGGATGGGTGTGTATGGGCATATGGGCTTTCATAGGGTGCGGGGTTTTTGGGTCGAGGCTAATATTTAAAACAGAGATCGAATAAGCGAACCCGAGGTTAAACAAGTGAGTTAAATTTGATGAGTAATTAATTTTTTTTGAATTTTCCCTTCCGACTTCCGTGACTTATCAGGTAGGGCCTCCGTACGAGGCTCATCATTGGGCTTTATGCAAAAATGCAGTGCCTATAGGATCTTATTGGTATAGTGATGGTTATGTGTGCTATGTGGTCAGCCATACAAAGTTGTATATGCGAAGGGATATGTGTGAATGTAAACTTTAATATTGATGTCATTTACATATATGATATAGAATGACATGGTGTGAAATAAATGAGTTCCATTTTGTATTGTGGATGAAATAGATAGTATGAAATTTTTGTTAAGTTTTCGTTTTGGTATTGTATTTGATTGCGTGTAAAGAACATGTGTTATATTCCTCATTTCGGATGACGTATGTGATTGGCTGTATAGAATCTGTGTTCAACTTTCTTTCTTTTTTGTCAATAGATGGGTTTGAAATGGTTTGAGGGTGTTTTTATGAATGTGTGTGAATTGAGATGATAGATTTGATGCGTTATTGATATAAATGTATGATTTGATGCGTTTTGCTTTGGAAATAGTATAGTTTGTATTGGTGTATGGAATACGTGAACTTTTGAAAGGGTGTAAAGTGAGGTGACTTCCGAATACAGATAAGATGGTAATGTACGTACGATCGGTTCCGAATGATCAGAAATAAGGACGGAGAAATTTCAAGGACAAAATTTTCATAACGAGGGGAGGATGTAATATCCCGAGTTTTTCGGAACATTGCCGGAAGGTTTCCTAATTAAAGTTAAGGATTTGGAACGGGATGAAAATCAAAAATCATGTTGGAAAATGGGTAAGAATATTTTTTAATGAAGTTTCGTCACGTTGGAAAAAGCGTGGTTTTGATAACCGGCTACGCAATTTCTATTTTGATTGTTATACGCATAAAATTTTCTATCTCGGCTATAAAGATATTAAACGAACACCGATTTAGCTGATTCATAAACCATCGGACTTGTGTTTCCGAGACGAACAACTTTCGTGTTGAATACTTTTCGAAATTTGCACAAGAAAGGCTTCAAAATGCGAAATTTCTAGAAAATTCCATGACAGGGACCTGATTGTAATTTTTGGGGGTCTTAATGTAAATTTTAGAAACTTCACTATAAATACCCAATAGTTTCAGCATTTTACGAAAATGACAAAATTTTTCTAAACACCCCACACGACCCCCCTCTCCCAAAACGCCATTTGTGATCAACTAGTCATGTCGGCGGTGCGACCAGCCAGGGGGTGCGCCGGCCACCCCTCCACCTTGTGGTGGCCGGCAGCAGCCCCCACAATGTCGGCAACGGCGGCATGAAGAAGAGAAACGCGCGACACATGGGTTTTTCGATCCCTGCCCGTCGCTTCGTTTCACGTCCCGAGACACCCGCCAAATCGAAGCTCTCAGAAAGTACTACAAGATGACAGTGATGATTTTTCTGATATGTGCTCGGTTGCACACGAAAAGATGGAGGAAGATTAGGATGAATAATGACCCACGGTGAGTAGTAGCTTCGATCGGAATTCCAACGATTCCAGCGCGTTCATGGGGTCATTTGGAGTTCGTAAATGGCCTCGAAATATCAGTAAGACCTCCCGGTAAAAATCTGCAAATTTCAAGTTTATAGTTAAATGTTCGGATGTATCCAGTAGCTTTGTAGAGTAGCGTAATGATATAAAATGAATTGTTTGAGTATTAGTATATTGAATATGAGCTTTCGGTAGAATATGAGTGAAAACAGAACGAGTTTGATCAATCCCATAGAATATGTAAGTTTTCGGTAAAAATGGTATTTTTGCGTATAAAGATGTGTTTTGGTTTTAATGATAGTTACAAGTTATTTATGATATTATGAACATGTTTGGAGAAATTCGGGTATATTCAGAGGATTCGAGACCATTCCGTAGCGTTTGCGGAAACTTTTTCGAAAGATTTTTCCAAAAACGCGTAAACCGAGAATTTGGGTGAACTGGTGGCTTGGAATAGTTTATAATGATGTTTTAAGACTACTGAAACTGAAAGTGTTGAAGTCAAACTTGTTTGGGTCGTCCCAGAAAGATCTGGCACTTTGTCAAAGTTATGTCGAGAATTTCATATGTTGCGATTCTAACAATGTTTCGCCATTTGTTTTGGTAGACTTGACTAGGCCCTGGAGTGCTCGCAAAGTCAGGTAAGTAACCCATGTGATGAGCTCTAGAATTGTTCATTTCTTAATTTATATATAAATAATTGTGTGATCCTAAGTATCATTTGCAGAATAAAATTATTAATGTAAATAAATGTAAAAAACAATCAATTGTCATAAACAGCCAAAAATAAATTTGATAATTTTATCCTATCTAGGTATGGTAAGAAATTGTTTAAAAAACGTCAATAATATTTTATGGAAAAATAAAGAGTTTCAAAGAGACAAAAGGGAAAAACAAAAATGGATTTGGACCTCTTTTCATTATTAATTTCATATTTCTAACTACATAAGGGCAACATTACCATACATCAACTAACATTTATTTCATTCGGCAACAACTAATTTTACTAGAATTCAGTTTATATAGGGTGTTCCTAGAGTGACACGTGGGCATTAAATTTTCATGGTTGATGGATAAATAGTTAAATACATATGAAAAATAAATGAATAGAAAAGAATAATCCATGAGCACTCAATTTTTTTTTCTAAGAAAGTAGATAATAAAAAATAATTAATGAAATTTGACCATTTATTTTTCTCAAATCTAGCTAAAGCTTAAAATTGGTGTAAAATGTTTAAGTTACCTAACCCTAAAATATATAATGGATGATACTTATTATCTAGAGATATTTTACGAGCCAAAATCTTCCTTCGATCTCCACATGGATTTAGTGTGCAATATCAACTCATTTCGCCGTGGTTTCAAATTATCTTCTACTCAATTCACAACAACAAATAGTAATACAAATGGCGGCAGAGCCTCAATTGTCCGTGTGCTGACAACTCATAAAACTGATCAGACTAAAGATTTACCAGAATCAGCTACGAGAAAGACATTGATAAAGAGCTTACTTAAAACTGATCATCAATGGAAGCTCAATCCAGGAAGATTTGGAAGGTTTGGAGGAAAGTATGTGCCTGAGACTGTAATCACTTGTTTGAACCAACTTGAAGATGAATTCAACTTTGTTTTACATGATACTAAGTTCCAGGTTTGTAATTAATTAAGATAAATTTTGAAGAATTTCCATTTTTTTTCTTTTTATTTTGAAGCATAATAAATTCATTTTAAACATCACGCCGCGATGGTGAAATATTAATTTATTATATGTTTGATCGTGAGTTTAAACTTTAGAAATGGTCTATCTATGAAAAGAAGAGGGCTTGTCTACGGTACCTAAGGGTATCAAATACATTTGGGTACAAACATGTAATTTTGAACATTGAACATGTAACTTAAAACATTAATATGCAAACTGTATCAATAAACATGAAATTTTTTGAATATAAAATTAATTACATGTTTATTGGTAGCAATTGCATGTGCAATACTCAAAGTTGCATGTTCAATGCACAAAGTTGCATGTTTGAACCCAAAGGTATTTGATACCCTTGTGTATTATAGCATTGGCCAAAGAACAGAGGTAAAAATACCTAAACAAAATAGGCCAATGCTAAGGTACCCAAGGGTATCAAATACCCTTGGGTACAAAACATCTAACTTTTAGCATTGAACATGTAACTTAAAACATTATACGTGTAAAGTTTACCAATAAACATGCAACTAATTTCATGTTTTGAAAAGTTTCATGTTTATTGACAGAATTTGCATGTTTAATGATTTAATTTCATTAGTTGCATGTCATGCAACTAATTTGTTGATAAAAGTTGCATGTTTGACCCAATGGTATCAAATACCCGTGGGTACTATAGATGAGCCCCAAAAAAAGAGATATTGCTGCATGAGTGGAAACTTGTGTATTAAATACGAAATAATCATTTTGATTATTATTATTACGAAAATGATACACTCACACATAATTTACTTAAAATTTTACAAATTCTCTCAATGTAGCTACAGTAATTTACTGTACATCGATGTAGCTACAGTGAGAGAGTAAAAGTATGTGTGAGTGTGAGTGTATCATTGCTCTTATTATTATTACTACTACTTGTAATAGGAGGAGCTTTCAAAGGCATTAAGAGAGTACGTGGGAAGGGAAACGCCTCTATATTTTGCTGAGAGGCTCACATATCATTACAAGAACGAGAAGGGAGAAGGGCCAGATATTTATCTGAAAAGAGAGGATCTCAATCATATGGGTGCATACAAGATCAACAACGCCATAGCACAGGCAATGATAGCCAAACGAATAGGCCGGAAAAGTGTTTTGACGGCCACCGGTGCCGGACTGCATGGGGTTGCAACAGCCGCTGCATGCGCAAAACTTTCTTTGGAGTGTACTGTATTCATGGGCACCGCTGATATGAAGAAACAATCCTCTAAAGTGCTCCTGATGAAGCTACTAGGCGCTCAGGTATCTTGTTTTTTAATTGTGAAATATGAATTTGGTATCAATCCTCTATTATCTGTTGATTTAGTAGTTAGCATAAGCTCAATGCATTCTTTACTCTACGATAGGTTAAATTTGTTGATGGATCTTTCAAAGATGCAAGCACAGAAGCTATCAGAGATTGGGTGAGGAACTTAGAAACAAGCTATTATTTAACGGGTACGGTAGTGGGGCCTCACCCATGTCCAATAATGGTCCAGGAATTTCAATCAATCATAGGCAAAGAAACAAGAAAGCAAGCACTAGAGAAATGGGGAGGCAAGCCTGACGTGTTAGTTGCTTGTGTGGGCAGTGGATCAAATGCGATGGGTTTGTTTCACGAATTCATAAACGATGAAGATGTGAGATTGATTGGAGTGGAGGGGACTTGGCTTGGACATGAGTGGAAGACACGCAGCAACTCTGGCAAAAGGTGATGTGGGTGTTTTTCATGGAGCCATGAGCTACTTGTTGCAAGACGAAGAAGGTCAAATACTGTGTACACATTCCGTTGGTGTTGGGTAAGTGTCATATATAATTGAAACTTATCTAGATAGCTATGTCTTTTTTTACATTTAATGGAAATAACATAATATTATAATTAAAAAAAAATTGAGACCCTCCTCCATTAAATCATTTAGTTGGAGACCATAAACTGATATGTCTGGCTTGCCTATACCCAAAACCGGCCCTGACTAAATTGAGAAAAAATAAGTTAAAAAATTATATTATTAAGATATTTTTGTCGCGCATTCATATCTGTTGAAAATGTTCGCTAAATGTTGACCTCTTCAACTAGTTGGAAGTATTTTGAATGAGATTACAATCCGAATGCTTCTAAATCAAATTTCAAATTATATCTTACTAATTGAGCCGGTTCCTCACTGGTTGTGCCTAACTGAAAATGACATGGACACAGGATGGAGTATCCAGGGGTTGGCCCGGAAGTAAGCTTTCTGAAGGACACAGAGCGTGCGGAGTTCTACACTGCAACTGACCAAGAAGCTGTTGAAGGTATGTCATTGAAACAACTATAAAACAGAGAAGAGTTTTACTACTATTTAATTAGTAAGTTAATAAATTTGACCATTAATTTTTTTTTTTATTTCGTGTTGTTTTTTCAGCATATCAACGGCTGTGCAGATTAGAAGGCATAATTCTGGCCCTGGAGACTTCTCATGCATTGGCATTTCTAGAGAAACTTTGCCCTACTTTGCCTAATGGTGCAAAAGTCGTAGTAAATTGTAGTGGGAATGGAGATAAGGATGCTGAAACTGTCTTCAATTACAAAAACATTAAATAATTATTGTAGAAATAGATGCATATATATACACGCACTAATTGCGATTTTCACATGTTATATAAGCGCACGTATCGCTCAAATAGTATAAAAGAATATCGATCTCACGAGAACTTATTACCTATTTTACTAATTATTAAGAATAACTACCTGCGAATATTTAATTAAAATTTAATTGGGATTATAATAAAACTTAAATTAAAAATACGAGGAGAAAATTAAAGGTGATAAGTTGCAACCAATGGGAGAAAAATATTTAGGGTTGTGAATCCATCTAGTACTATATATGCGAAAGATTAATTGATTTTCCTATACTTGTGTGTAAAAAATTAACTTATTAACTTGGAATACAAAATTATTTACAAGCCTCTTTCAATGGTCGTATGAAAATATTCATAATAAACCATTAACTATATTTTTATATTAATTAACCTAACCTAACTTCATTACTATCAAGTTCCAATTGTGGTTACGCACATCTTACATGTATATTTTTATCCTAAATGAAAATCCCTTAAATGAGATCATGTGTTATTGAACCCAAGGCCAAACCTAAAATTCCTCTGTCAAGTTCAAATAAGTTTCTCACTTCAATCTTATTGGTGATCAAGCAACAAGAAGCATTAAGCATAAAGTTCAATAAATAAGCCAATAAATCACATAAGATATAAAAAAATCAATTATATAAAATTAGAGTACTGAGTTTCATCACAACCATATATTAAGGGTTTAGTTACAGCACATGGGTGAGAGTTCTAAACAAATAATCAAAATTAAACAAAGTATCATGAAAGAGAAGAAAAAATAAACTATGTTGAAGTCGGTAGTCTTCTATTTTCTTGATGTTGAACCTCGGTACTATGCTTGCTTGACACTACAAGAAAACTGTCAAATAGCGACGGAAAAATCTGTAGCAATTCGTAGCTAAGTGACCACTAGCGACGGAAAAATTTCGTCTCTATTTTGTTGGTCGCAAAAAAATAGCGACGAAAATATTTCATCAGTCGCTAAAATTAGCGACAGAATTTTATTCTGTCTCTATATAGCGACGGAAATTATGTCTCTATATAGAGACGGAAATTCTGTCTATAATTAGCGACGAAAATTATTTTGTCGCTAAATAGTGATGGAAAATTTTGTTTCTATTTAGAGACGGAAATTTCGTTTCTATTTAGCGACGGAAATTATTCCGTCTCTAAATAGAAACAAAATTCTGATAACGTGTTTCGTTTTCTCTCAAAAGTTTCTTTAGAGGCTTCAAAACTGTATTCCTTAGGGCTTGGGATGAACTATTTCTTTATAAGAAGCTCCGGAGACTTTCCTGTTTAAGTTTCTATAAATTCTCTTGAAAACTGGAATCTGTGTGTGCGTCGCGACACACGTAGTCCAGCATCATGATGTGCGTGCCTGTTGTTGGGGTGACGCAACACTCCCAAGATCACATCACGACACAGACTAAAAATTACAGTCTCCTCATTTTTCTACTGCAGCATGTCGCGATGTGCTCTACTGCGTCAGAACACACTGCTCATGTCTTTATCATATGCACAATTTCGCTCCATTTTATCGTTTCTTTATCAATGGACCGGAGCTATAGATAAACCACAAATAAAATATTTGTTTTGCTTGCTCTCTATGAACTATTTTAAATTACTAATAAGATATTCATTTTTATTTGGGTCCAGTCCTATATGATCACATCATACAAGGTGCCTCCATTCTTATGTCACTACATGAATGATCTCGGGTCAATGTCGTTATACAAGTATAGAATGGATCGCAGTTATAGATAAACCACAAACAAAGTACCCACTTTGCTTGCTCTCTATGGACTGTTTTAGATTACTAATTTCAGACTTTAACCCTCTTGTGTATCACTCATACAGTAAGTCTGAAAGCACTTGAGTAATCAATGGTAAACAAGACAATTTACAATATGCGATTTAAATCAAACAACTTTGATAAATGAATAATGCATATATTATTTCAATACACAATTCTGTTTACAATACATGAAGCTATATGGCATATATTCCAACAAAACGGTGTTAGGCCAAAAAAGTTTGGTCATCATATTCCAACTTATTAGAATTCTACTTAGTTTTTACTAAATGAAAGTTTTGAATATAAAGATTTATTATGTTCATTTATTGCTCACTATCAATATGATGTAGTTTTATATCTCAGTCATTAGAAAGTTTGTTTAAAATTTTTAGAGAAATTTAATGATTTTTTTTTATGATCCTAACAATATTTTTGATGATCCTAACAACGAAATTGATTATCTTAATAAGGTTTTTGATGATCCTTCAAATGTAATTAAAAAATATATATCACATCAATGAGGACAGAATGACTTAATTATTACAGAGACATATCATTACTTTATCTTGTTGCTTTTATTTTGGATCCAATGTTTAAAATAGAAGATTTGAAAAATATTTTACAAAATTATCATGTTTTATTAGGTGAAAGAACTGTGATTGTTTCTTCAATTATTGATAATGTTATGAGAACTTTACTAGATTTATACAATGATAATGTTAGTAAAAATAATATTCAAATATCTGATACTACACAATCCATAAATGCACCAACTGTACAATCTAAGCTTCATGTTGATAGAATTTGGTTAATGCAGCGAAGTAAAAAATCAAAGTCCACCAATACCACCACTACTAATTCAGAAATTAATTCATATATAACTATAAATTTCGAGTTACCCAAAGTGCTTTTGTAGGTGAGCAATTTCTTATCCTTGATTGGTGGAAAAAACATTAAAGATTGTTTCCAATTCTGGTTATGATTGCGAGGGAGTTATTAACGGCGCTGATCTCAATTATATCTATAGAGCATGCATTTAGTATGGGCGGCAATATTCTTGATGACAAAAGATCAAGGTTGAAACCTGAGATGTTAGAAGCTCAAATGTGTCTTGATGATTAGTGTATGGCTAAACAAGAAAATCATCCGGAAAATTTTGAAAATTTATGTGATAATACGGATACAACTAATACTGAAGGCTCAAGAAACGGACTGCCTTCCCGGATGAGGATGAATAAAATGTAAATGGGATAAATTATTAAAAATAAAATGTAACAAAACTACGTGAGCTTTGATTCCTTTACGCCCGAAAATGATACGTAGACAGTTTAATTAATTGCGAGCTCTTTTTTCAAAATAATAAATAAATTATCCATGTATACTTTTAGTATTTTAGTAAATCTTTAATATTTTATTATTTTATAACAATTTAAATTAGTTTCTTTAAATTACGGTTTCAAATCTTAAATCGAACTAAATCGTACGGTTCGATCAGTTTAAGGTTACGGTTGCGGTTCAGCTTTGGATAAAACTGCAATCGGACCGTAGACCAAGCCGTTAGTCTACGATTCAGTTTCTGAATCGTAAACTGTATAGTTCGATTACGATTATCAACTATAACTGAACCATGTGCAACATTAATGTGATCTACATCAATTTAGGATTTTCTCTTAAAAATAAATTCTCCCACATGAATCATAAAATGAAATGGTGATACTTAATGAATATCATTTGCACAGTTCGATTCAACATCATCTTATATGCTCATTTTTTTGGTTTCCTAACACACTCGAAAATTCAGCAAATTAAACAAGTAAAATTCTCCAACAAAGTCAAAGCTTGGACTAAACATTATAACAATGCAGTGTGTACATAATCTCATTGACAAATAATTATTTTTTAATTAAAAGGAATAATAAAAAATAAATTATCAATTTATCGAGTTTTAGGCTTTCATATTACTTCAATGCAAGTCTTCTCATGATTATTTTTCCAACTTTGAGTTCATAAACAACAACTAACACTTGTGTTCCAACCCCATAAAAAAGAAAATAATATTTTTTTAAATAAATATAAGAATTTTGAAATGAAAAAAATATATTAGAAAAAAATTGATATGCACATAATTATTGATGTCACTTTTTATTTATAAATAAAAAGAAAGAGATAGAATTTTTTTTATTTATAAATAAAAAAAAAGATGGAATTTTTTTAATTTATTGTGTATGCCAGTAAGTGTTGATGTCACCCTTTTTATTTATAAATAAAGGGTAAAAATAGAAAATAATAAAAATAAATGAATATGTTACCATTATTTTTTTAACGGTAGAGACTTGATGAGGTATTATGAAAAAATTAATAGACATAATGATGACAAAATTAAGGGACATAATGAAAAATTTAGGGACATAGAGAGCTTTATCCTTTTTATATACGGGTAATATAGATTAAGGGTGTTCACGGGTCGGGTTTTTTGAATTTTTTTTTACCCGATTGGGTCGGGTCCTTCGACCTGCAACCCTAAATTTGAGAAGGTGACACGTGCGGGTCGGGTCAAAAAACTACAGGTCGGAACGGGTCAACATAATATGCAGTAAATATAATATATATATTTTATTGATACAAACTTTGACAAGGTAGTGAGTAGTTGTTTTGGCAAGGTATGTGGCTAATATCTACCTAATCAGGAGTTCGATTCTCGGGATCATTTAAAGACTGAGTAAAGGCTTTATCATTTCAGCTACGCTTGTTTTTTGTCAAAATTATATCATTAATATATATATATATATATATATATATATATATATATATATATATATATATATATATATAAATTATAATATCATTGACATCAGATCGGGTCGGGTCAGACCCGAGTTTTCTGACCTAAATCCGTGACCCGACCGGACATTTCATGTCGGGTCCAAATTGACCCGAAAATGAATTTTAAAATTTATGAACCCGACCGGATCGTTGTCGACTCGATCCTATAAACACCTCTAATATAAGATATTTTAAATATTCATGTCCCTCTTTACCCGGATCAATTTTACCAATTTACCGAATCTCTTGATGGAAATGAGATCAGATGTGCCTAATTCTGATCAAACACAAATATCATGGGACGGATACAAACTCCTCTTATCGATAATATCGCTTCTCTCACTAACCGTTAATTTTTTTACAATACATCAAAGTTAATACTAATTCCCATCCTTATGTTTAGATGTTACAGTTCGATAACAGCATTTTAACTAAAGAGAAAGTGTAACCAAATGTCCCCAATGATGTGGTTTGGTAGTGTATGATTTAGGATTTCATCTTGAGTTCCTGCGTTCGAATTTAGGAAATGTGTGTCCTGTAAGAATCTGAGACAGTCGAGGATTTTACTTATTCCGCTTAAGTCCGGAATAAAAGGTTTGACGGCGGGATTTCCAACGATTCAAAAAAAAAATATAACCGACGAATGTCGTTGACTTAATTTAATTTCCAAAATTTACCGGCTATAACCGGTGGACGATACCAAAATTTTAATACAAAATAAAGAAATATATATTCACAGAATCTTAAGGGTATCACGTATTTCCCGCCTCTCTAAATCAAGAAAGAAGGCAGCTCCAAGCTCCAGCAATTAAAACTAAAATCTAGCTAAAAGTTTCTTCACTACTTCCATTTTCACTTTCTTCTACCACTCATCTCATTCGGTAACCGTTAAATTAAACCTCATCCCAATCAGGTAACTCTCTTTAGATCATTCTTGAAACTTTTATATTTCTTAATCAAATTATTAAATAATAATTCGGTCTGGAATCTTTGAATTTTTTATTTTAATAAAAAATTGATATGAAATTATCCGCCGTAAACGGAGATTCCATTTCTCCGTCTCCATCTGCTCGTTTTTTTATTCCATTCTAGTCATGATCGATTTTCTGGCATTCGGCATAATATTTATTGCTTTTCTGAAGAATTGTGATGTTTTAATTTTTAATTAAATTAATTTTGGAATCGTCTCACGGTTCTTGTTCTTATCAAAACGACACAGCATCGCCTTTTTGTATCTTAGTTCCTCTGCCGAATAACAATTATTTATACCTCCCCCGTCGTCGTTTTTCAGAAACGTATTTCTGTACTCTTGTTTCTAAAAATTTTCATATAAATTGAAATAGCAAGTGCGTTTATATGTTCAAAAACACTTTCTAGATTTTAATCTCATCAAATAAATAATTATCTCATAGCAGTTTCTTTATTTTATTTATTGATTTTTTCTTTTTTTAAAAAAATAAAAATTAATTGTGTAGAATGGGAGTGAACGATGGAGGCGAGGGGCTGAGAAGACGAGGATGTTCATGCACGAAGAACGATTTTCTTCCGGAAGAATCATTCAAGAGCTGGGGCAACTACGTGCAAGCTTTGAAGGAGACTCCGATCCGGCTCAGGGATCGGGTCCTGACCCGATCTCTAGACACCACCGAGATTCATGAAATCAAAGCTAGGAGTGAACATGAGATGAAGAAAACTCTCACCTGGTGGGACCTCATTTGGTTCGGTATCGGCGCCGTCATTGGCGCCGGTATTTTCGTCCTCACCGGCCTTGAGGCACGTGATGCCGCTGGCCCTGCCGTCGTTTTGTCGTATGTTGTTTCCGGTATATCGGCTATGCTTTCGGTGTTCTGTTACACCGAATTTGCTGTCGAGATTCCTGTTGCAGGTAATGATATGAGTAATGATTGCATATATAGAATCTTTACGTCATATTACATACAAAAATTCATAATATAAGAGGCCTGTTATTTTTTCCGACTGCCACTTTTTTTTTTGTATATATAAATATTAAAAGATAAATATTTTTTTACTAAAAGATAAAAAAAAATTATTATTATATTATATTATATATATTTATCAATTTTTAGTAGGATAATAATATTTAAATTTTAATCTAAATTATGATTTTTTTTAATCTAATTGTTTTTTTTTTTTTTTTACTTATTTTACTTTTTGGAGAGAGTTTTGGTTATTTGGATAATACTACCAGATGACCTTTTTTTAAAGCAAAAATGACAAATTTTTAAAAAGTATAATTGTACAAAAGTTTATACAAAGACAAAAAAATTGTCTACACTATATAATCCGGAGTCGGATTACGACTTAATATATCTAATCCGGGACGAGAGTTTACACAATCGGTATAACTCATCCGCACAACCTATATAATCCAATCTACACTCAACCGGCTGGGTTGGATTGAATTTACACACTCCGGCTCTTATTTAAAATTTGAGTCATTTAGGACTTTTTTTTAAGTGGATATTCAGTATGACTATTTCCATTGGTTAAAAATATTTTTTAATATATATATATATATATTTTAATTTGGATAGAATTTTTGAAGATGAAAATATTAATTTATTTCTAGTGTAATCTGTTGGGATTAGAGATTTTAGAGTTTTTTTTTTTTTTAAAAGTAAAATTATTTAAACCACTTTTATTATGTTTCACAATTTTATTTCATTTCTTTCTTAATATAATTTTAAGAACTTGTCCATTAAACAAATTAATGTGATATTTGAGGAAGAATTTATTTATAAAAATGATTTTTATTTTTAAATTTTTTTAAAAAAATCCTATATGATACTTTAGGAAGCTTTTATACATATAAAGATTTTATAAATTTAAAAAAAAAAAGAAAAAGAAAAAGAAAAAAAATCTAATTGAGAACCAAATAACTAATTTTGGTTTTTTAAAAATTATATATATGTAGAAGCCCTGCTTTGAAAAAATATGCAAAACTGAACTTTACTTTGTTCCGTAATTTCAAGGATTATAACAATTGTCTTAATATGCAATATCAAAAAAATAATAATAATTTTCCTAATCTATGCAGGCGGCTCATTTGCCTACTTAAGAGTAGAGCTAGGTGACTTCGTCGCCTTTATTGCCGCCGGCAACATCCTCCTGGAGTATGTTATCGGCGGCGCTGCAGTAGCCCGGTCCTGGACATCCTATTTCGCCACCCTCTGCAACAAGCAGCCGGAGGATTTCCGCATAATAGTCAAAAGCATGCCAGAAGATTACGGCCACCTTGACCCTATAGCCGTGGGTATCTCAGCTGTCATTTGCATCCTTGCTGTGATGAGCACAAAGGGCTCTTCCCGCTTCAACTATATCGCCTCAATCATCCATGTCGCTGTCATTCTCTTCATCATCGTAGGCGGCTTTGCCAATGCCGACAGCAAAAACTACAGAGATTTTGCTCCTTATGGCGCCCGTGGTGTTTTCAAGGCTTCAGCTGTTCTTTTCTTTGCTTATATTGGTTTTGATGCTGTTTCAACAATGGCGGAAGAGACCAAGAATCCAGCTAGAGATATCCCCATTGGCCTCGTTGGTTCCATGACTGTCACAACTTTGGTGTATTGCTTGCTCGCCATTGCTTTATGTCTTATGCAGCCTTACAAAACGATCGATGTTAATGCTCCATTTTCAGTTGCATTTGAAGCTGTGGGCTGGGACTGGGCTAAATACGTCGTCGCATTCGGAGCATTGAAAGGTATGACAACAGTTTTGTTAGTCTCAGCCGTGGGTCAGGCTCGGTATCTGACACACATTGCTCGAACACACATGATGCCACCGTGGTTAGCTCAGGTTCATGGAAAGACGGGGACCCCTGTTAACGCAACAATCGTTATGCTTACGGCAACTGCAATCATTGCCTTCTTCACCAAGCTTGATATATTATCAAACCTTTTGTCAATCTCCACATTGTTTATCTTCATGCTTGTGGCTGTTGCTCTTCTCGTACGCCGCTACTATGTCAGTGGGGTAACTACAGCAGCAGATCAAATCAAGCTCATTAGTTGCATTGTCCTTATTCTGAGTTCCTCAATTGCCACAGCTGCTTATTGGGGTTTAAGTGAACATGGTTGGATCGGTTATTGCATAACAGTGCCTATTTGGTTCTTGGGTACTTGCGGACTTGCCATTTTTGTTCCACAAGCTAGGGCTCCGAAGCTATGGGGTGTGCCATTGGTGCCATGGCTGCCATCTGCTTCCATTGCTATCAATATTTTCTTGCTTGGATCAATAGATAAAGCATCATTTCGAAGGTTTGGAATCTGGACTGGACTACTGTTGGTTTACTATATCTTCTTCGGATTGCATGCTTCTTATGACACAGCAAAGGCGTCCGGAGAGAATATTGAGAAGGCTGCAGGCGGCTGGAAACAGATGGAAGAAGGCGATGCCTCTTCCGCCACCATGAATCCCAGCGTAGGAGGTGTAAATGGTGGCAGTAGTATTACTACTTCTGCAAACCCTAGTGCTTAGAGGAGTTTCTTTACATTTTTTATATTTTATTTTATTATAATGAATTTGATGAATATGTTCATATAAAAGACTTTGGGTCCTTATTATAGGGGAAGTAAGCTATTTTCTTTCTCTTTTTAAAAAAACCATTTAAGTTTTATTTTTTTCCCTTTCCATCCTTATAGCTTTTTTTTTTATTTGTGACATACTATTTTATCCGAACGAATATCTTAATTGATGTCCGAACCGTTAAAATTGAAAACGTTTGAATTTTACAGATATCAATTGAGAGTGTAATTCCAGACAAAGTACCAGTTTAGATTGCTTGTTATTAATACCCAATAAAAAAGACTTGCTTTTTTGTTTTTATTTTTTCGATTTACAAATTGCAATTGTTCGTCGTTAACGGAGATCCATTTCTATGTCTCCATCTACTTGTTTTCTTATTCCATTATAGTCATGATTGATTTTCTGGCATTCAGCATAATATTTATTATTCGATTTGGTGACATATATACATAGATATAAAACTGAAAAGTTAAAAAATATTATTTAGTTATTATAAATAGTTAGAAACAGGTCTAGTGTTTGTTTTTTGAGAAAATATCCAGAGAAATTGAGAAGGAGTTTAAGAGCTGAGTTTTCTTATTAACAGAGATTATGATACAAGAAGAGGCTCACGGTTTATATACATTGGTAAGTCAAACAGAGAGCCACTAATACATCAACACCTGTAAATCTCTAACTAACTTTTGGAGGGAACAAACAGAAACTCTCAAGAGGTAATGATCTGCTACAGATGCAGCATAAACAACAAACTGAATTGCAGACTCCTGATGACGTTTGCAGACTCCTGATGTGATATTGTTTAACATCCCCCCTCAAGCTCAAGGTCGGGGAAGAACATTGAGCTTGGATCGAAGATAAACAAATGGATCAAAAGGAAGGGGTTTAGTGAGAATGTCAGCAACTTGGTTAGAGCTTGACACATGACAGACTTGCAATTCCTTCTGAGCTATGTGTTCTCGAACAAAGTGGAGGTCAAGCTCTATATGTTTAGTTCTGGAATGATATTTTGGATTACTGGCTAAGGCTTCAGCACTCTTGTTATCACAATGAAGCAAGGGGACTTGAGGCAAGACGATATGGAGCTCTTTAAGAAGATAGGAAATCCAAAGAACTTCAGAAACAGTTAAAGCAAGAGCCCTGTACTCAGACTCAGCAGTTGATCTGGATACAATGTGCTACTTTTTAGAGGACCAAGAGATAAGATTTTGGCCAAGATAGACACAATATCCCCCAATGGATCTTCTATCATCAGGATCAGAGCCCCAATCAGCATCTGAAAATGCTTGTAGAGACAAAGAGCTACTGTGATAAAACTGTATACCAAAATCAGCAGTGGATTGGATGTATCTCAAGACTCGTTTACAAGCTTGCCAGTGAAGATTAGTGGGTGCAGACAGGAACTGACTGAGTTTGTTGACAGAGAATGCTATTTCAGGTCGTGTGAGTACCAGATATTGAAGTGATCCAACAATACTTCTGTAAAGAAAAAGATTATAGAAGGGGGCACATTTATCTTTACTAAGTTTCTCAGTGGTACTCATAGGAGTTGGACACCCTTTGCAGTCAACCATCTGAGCTTTGTGCAGTATATCTCCAATGTATTTAGTTTGAGATAGATGCAAACCATCAGTGGAAGGGGTCAATTCTAACCAAGGAAATAATTGAAGTCCCCCAAGTCATTTAGTGCATAGGCCGTACCTAGTTGAGCTATGATTGATTCTACATGCTGTGAATTGGAGCCTGTGACAAGGATATCATCTACATAGATGAGAATGAGAAGAATATGCCCTGCGGCTAGGGGTGGGCAAAAAAACCGACTGAACCGAACCAAACCTCAAACCGAACCAAACCGGACCGAATTTACGGTTTTTTTTCCTAACGGTTCGGTTTGCGGTTCGGATTGGCCCACCCCAAACGGTTTACGGTTCGGTTCAGGACCTAATCCGAACCGCACCTGTTAAACCGAACCGAACCGTTATAATTAAAAAAAATATAATTTTTTATAAAAACTTTTGTATTTTTCTTTTAATTTTATTTTATGTTTTCTTTTTATTAGTATGTTAATATTTTTATTCTTAAATTTTTGTTAATATATTTATTTGTTAATACTTTTATTCTTCAATTTTTTTTGTTTTATGGTAGCATCATTATTCTTGAAAGTAAGATGTTGGATTTGTCTCTTAATTAGAATGATGGTAGCATCATTATTCGAGGTAATTTTTAAAAAATACAAGAATTAATTGTGCCTCATTTTTCAATCCTTTATGGAGTGCATATGTTCCATGGAGTCACAGCTTACACCCTAACACTTCATACCATTTGTTGGAGAGACTAGTTTTTTTTTTTTTTCACTTAAGTGGATGAAATTTTATTTTAAATATAATAATCTGTAAACCGAACCGAACCAATCCGTAAACCGCTGGTTTAAAAAATTTTCAATCCGAACCAAACCGTTATTTAATGGTTTGGTTTGAGAGGTAAAAAATCTGAACCGTAAAATATGGTTTGGTTCGGTTTTTAGCAAAAACCGAACCAAATCGAATCGCGCCCACCCCTACCTGCGGCATGTTTGATGAAAAGTGAGGTATCTGACTTGGAGGTTGTAAATCCCCATTGTTGAAGAGAGGTCTTCAACTGATCATACCAAGCTCTTGGAGCTTATTTTAATCCATATAATGCTTTGTTGAGCTTGCAGATGTGATTAGGAAACTGAGGATGGACAAAACCCTCTGGTTGCTTCATGAACACTTCTTCAGTGAGTTTTCCATGTAGGAAAGCATTGTTGATGTCCAGTTGTCGAATGGGCCAATAAAACATTACTGCTAAGCTCAAAGCAACTCGCACAGTGCAAGGTTTAACCACAGGACTGAAAGTTTCAAAATAATCAATCCCATGCGTTTGGTGAAATCCTTTAGCCACCAACCTTGCCTTGTATTTGGAAATACTCCCATCTGGTAAATACTTTACTCGAAAAACCCATTTGTTGCCTATAAGTTTAGAGGCTGTGTCTGGTGGTACCAGCTGCCAGGTTTGATTCTTCTGAAGAGCTGTATATTCCTCTTTCATGGCTTGAAGCCATTTAAGATCTTGCAGTGCTATTTTAACACTTGTAGGTTCTAAGTGTTGAATAGCCGCTAAGAATGATTTGGGCTTAAAGATTCCTTTCTTGGCTCTTGTAACCATAGGATGAGTGCTAAATTGCTGAACAACAGTTTCTGGAGATGGAGAGGAAATAGCAGTAGATTCAGCAGGAATGACTGAGTTTCCTGATGAATTAGACTGTGATATCTGATTACCACTAAAAGCAGGACTTCTGTTACCTGAAGGGATTACAGTGGAAGGTTGTGCAGCTGTATTGTCAAAGATGAGAGGTGGAACAGAAAAAGTTTTAAAAGAAACAAGGTACTGGGGATCTGAAGTGTTTGACTTGGAAGAAGAAGTGGATTGGGAAAGAAAAAGTTCAGAATAAGGAAAATCAGACTCATTGAACTTGACATGTCTTGCAACATAAACTTTCTCTGACTTATCTAGACACTTGTAACCTTTATGCATAGGACTGTATCCAATCATAAGACACTTTTGAGTGTGAAAGTTGAACTTGTGAGCATGGTATGGTCGTAATAAAGGAAAGCACGCACAACCAAATACCTTAAGAAAATCAAAATATGGTGGTTGTTGATGAAGTTTTTCAAAGGGTGAAACATTGTTCAAGACAGTTGTTGGCAATCTATTTATCAAGTATGCAGAAGTGTGAAAAGATTCCCACCAGAAAGAGAATGGCATTTTTTCCTGAGCCAAGAGGGTTAACCCTGTCTCTACCACATGTATATGCTTTCTTTCTACCACACCATTTTGATGGTGAGTATGAGGACAACTATGCCTAAAGCTAATTCCTTCTGCCTTGAGAAAGGAATCAAAGACTCTATATTCTCCCCCCCCCCCCCCAATATGACTGAACTGCTTTGATGGGTAAGCTGAACTATTTTTCAACTAGGAGTTTGAAGTATTTGAAAGTGTTTAGAGTTTCAGATTTTTGGATCAAAGGGAATATCCATACATACCTAGTGAAATCATCTACAAATGATACATAATATCTATAACCATCTCTAGACATTAAGGGTGCAGGGCCCTAAAGATCTGTATGTATCAGCTCAAGTGGAGTTTGAGTTCTGATTTCACTGGAAGAAAAATGCAACTGGTGCATCTTGCCATACTGACAAGCATCACATAAATGTAGTTGAGAATCTGAAATGGTTGAAGGAATATGATTTGAATTCAAAAGTGTTTTCAAGACATGCAAGCTTGGATGACCAAGTCTTTGATGTAAAATGTTTACAGAAACATTAGATGAACCAATCATTACAAATGCCTCTGCATTACAATTATTTAGAGAAGTAGAACAAGAGTTTCTTGAGGGTTTATTATCTGTTAGGAATGAAAGCATGGAGCTGGGTGAATGTAGTTTCTGGGAACATGAGGTTTGAAAGTGATCATCTTTTGACAGCAGCTGGTACAATCCTTCTTTAGCAACCCCTTGAGCCAGGAACAAGAACAATTTCCTTGTCCTTAATAAAGCATATATTAGAGGAGAACTCTAATAAGATATCATTGTCAGAGAGTAATTTAGAGACACTCAACAGCTTCTTAGTGATTTGAGGAACACACAACATATCAGTAAGGTGTAAACTGGCTCCAAGTGAAGTGTTAAAGCATGTGTACCCAATGTGAGTTATTTTTAACCCTTGACCATTTCCAATAAGAAGAAGTTTATTACCTGTATATTCACTGTTTGTCATCAGATTTTGAGAATCATTAGTCAGATGATGTGTTGCTCCACTGTCCAGATACCATCCTTCATCTACTGTTCCTTCAGGAGTAGCCATATAGGCTGCACGTGGTCCTTGATTTGACATATAGCCTCCTCTTGGTCCTTGACTTGTTCCAACCAAGCCAGGCATGTAACCCTTAGTAAACCTGTTGTAACATTCAGCTGCTGTGTGATTTGGTTTGAATCAGATTTGACAAACGATCCCTGAGTCAAAACCCCTGCCTCCATTAAAAGTACCTCTACCACCAAAACTATAACCACCTCTGTTAACTCCCATTGGTCCATTATTCCAGTTCCAATTACCTATTCCTTGATAACCACCCATGTTATTATGGCCAAAGTTTCCATTATTACCAAAATTTCCATTCTGATATCCTCCTCTATTAACACTATTGTTTCCTCTACCTCCATTGTTTTGATTCCAATAGCCTTTGTTTCCAGCATCACTGTTCCAGGGCTTCTTTTGACCAGAACCAGTTTGAGCAATATTAGCAGTGTAATTCTGTTTGGCTTCTTTAATAGCATGCATATTATTATTCTCTATCCTGGCCTCATGTGTTAATAACAGAGAATAGGCTTCATTCACAGTCATCTTATGCAAATTTTCTTCTATAAACACAACTACTGGATCATAATGTTGTCCTAGATTAGTTATGAGATGCGTCATGAAGTCAAGGCTAGTTATAGGGCTACCAGCCAAGGCCAGATCATCAGTTAAGTTTTTCAATTTTCCGAAATAATCAGCCATTGTTAAATAGCCTTTTCTTAAATTGTTGAGTCTCATTTTGAGATGAACTTTCTTAGCTATAGTTTCACAGCCAAACTGTTCTTCTAAACTATTCCAAAGCTCAAAGGAAGTTTTAGAGTTTACCACAAGGCTGAGAATATCAAGACTTATTGAGGACATCATCCAACTCATTAGAATCTGATCTTGCCTGTTCCAAGCTCCAAATTCTGGATTCAGCCTTGCTTCAGCTTCTGTGTTATCACTTTCAGGAGGCAGAAACTGACTTGGACACTTCTTTTCTCCAGTTACAAAGGACTCAAGATCATTTCCTCTGATTGAAGAAAGAACTTGAGATTTCCAGATTGTATAGTTGGATCGATCCAACTTCACTGGTGTACTGAAAGTGAACGAAGAAGAGGAGGATGAGATGTGTGCTGAAGCCATTACAGATCTCAGATCTATAGCTCTGATACCAAGTTAGAAACAGGTCTAGTGTTTGTTTCCTGAGAAAATATCCAGAGAAATTGAAAAGGAGTTTAAAAGCTGAGTTTTCTTATTAACCGAGATTATGATACAAGAAGAGGCTCACAGTTTATATACATTGGTAAGTCAAACAGAGAGCCACTAATACATCAACACCTGTAAATCTCTAACTAACTTTTGGAGGGAACAAACAGAAACTCTCAAGAGGTAATGATCTGCTACAGATGCAGCATAAACAACAAACTGAATTACAAACTCCTGATGACGTTTGCAGACTCCTGATGTGATATTGTTTAACATAAATAATACTAAATCGATAACAGAAGACTCTATATATGGTTTCTCAAAACATGTCTTTGTCTATATAAATAACATGACACTGAACATAACGGGCCTATAATGTCCTAATGAATGCAAAACAGTATCCATCCTCATGACTCCGTGTCTCCGTCCTCCAAAAATCCTGCAAAATGAAATTGGTGTGATATATATCTAATTTATGTGGTTTTTCTTACGGTTCTTGATTTCGATTCCTAGAACTCAAAGTTATAGCAAAATCCTTACACATTGCGCAAGGACAAATCATTTTAGGTCTCACAGCAGGATATTCTCCTTGTGAAATTCACTGAAAATTTATTTCGTGGAAAAATCTAAATTTTGACTATTTTGATCCTTAATATGTCTAATTTATGTAGAATTTTACGGGAGATCTAGAACTCCGTATATAAACTCAACAACATACCCTGTATAGAAAATTTCGGGTAACTCAACACACCCACCATTACTCACCACAATTCACTGCCACTCTTAATCAGTTGAAATCAACCATTATAACAAGCAATTTAGCCCCGGGCATTATCGGATTCGGATCGGATCGGACCGAATCCGAATTCGATCTGATCCGAAATGCGCTGAAATATATGATTCGATCGAATTGGATCATCTTATCGAACTCGATCCGATTCGATCCGATAATTATCTGATTCGATCCGATTCGAATTCGAATCGGATCGGACCATCCGATCTGAAATCATCCTGTTTCGGATCGGATTGGTTCGATCCGATTCAAATGAATTCGGATCGGATTGGTCCGATCCGAAATCACTACACAGACAGTAACAATAACATATCATCAGGATGAACAAAATAACAATAACAACATGACCACAAACTGCCAGCATAATCTGGTTTTGACAGTACACACAACAATAACAATAACAACATGACCACAAGATGAACAAAATAGTAGTTGACAGTACACAATACACATAACAATACCACAAGATCAACAAAACTACAAAAGCCAAAATTTTCACTACACAGTAGTGACGGTACACACAACACAACCAACATGACCACAATATCAATCCACAATACTATCCAGTATCCCCAGTGTCCTTCCACTTCCAGCACGGCAGCAGCACACCAACATCAGGCCTGCAAAAGATGGAAATTAATAAACAATGTTTCTGAAATATAAAATATAAGTATATAACCACTTCATATCGTAAAGGCACAATCATATCGTAAAAAGAGGAAATAAATGAACAAACTGTTTCTTTGCTACTAAAGTCTTACTTCAATACTTCCTTAAGTTCCCCTATTTTTTAAGCTAGTAAATGTTTATTCAGATAAATAATCAAAGAAAAACAGAACTTTGTCAAAATTATACCTTCAAAGATAATTCGCCTCAAACTCTGTTGCCAACGACATGATCCGGTGATTGTGATTCAGATTGTAACTTGTATCTTGTGATATTCTTCAAATAAAATAAAATAAAAAATTATTCACAGTTAGTAAGTTTGCATTTTATGGTATTCATTATAAAAATTAAAAAACTAATTAAGTAATTAATAATTTTTTTTTACTTTCCTCAAGTTTTTCGTAGTACTCTGCCTCCAATAGCATTGCTTCCACTTAATTAGTTTTGTCAATTGTAAGCCTATTCCGTATCCAATTTTGAGTGCATATTAGAGCCTCAACCATAACAGGAGTTAATGAGCTACGAAAACTGTCAAGAACACGACCGCCCGTACTAAATGCCGATTCAGATGCCACAGTTGATACCGGCATTGCAAAAATATCACGAGCAATCCTAGCCAAAATTGGATACTTACCAGTATTTGTTTTCCACCACATCAGAACACTAAAGCTAGGGTCACGACTAATCTCATAGGGTTCCATTAAATACATTTCAACCTCAGTACTATCCTCTTGATGCATTGCATGACTAGTCTGAAAAACTTGAAATGGATCATCAGGTTGCACGTTTGTATTGCCCTTACGCACTCTATCTTGTACTTGCGGTCTAACAAACGGCTGAGATTGTGTAGCACTAGACCCATCTCCACCAACACCAGTTACACCCCCAGCCCTTGATCCATCACTGTCAACCAACAACCCTTTTTTTTTTAAACACAAACACAGTCCCAAATAAAGCTCCACCACTGCCATGTTCATCCAAAACAAAACAAGCTTCAATTTCATTTTAACACCACTACTCTCATTCAAGTTTCGCTATCATGCAATCTATAAATTAATTCCATCATCCCAATCCAAAATTCATCATTTATAGTCAACTTAGGGTTTATGAAAATATATAAACCATACCCTTAACTATTTACCATCTTCCTAACACTAAATAACCCACAAGTCATCATCTATTGGCAAGAAAGTTTACAATACAACAAGATAATCAACTTAAGGCATTTTCTTACTACTTAATGAAGTTGAGAACTTGTTCAAATGAATTCCAAAAGCTAGTAAAATCCTTTCTATTTATTTCATTTTTTGAAAAACGTTAGAAATCACACCATCAAACCACCCGTCCTGATTGGGGCGGATCCCACAGGACCCCAAAACCTGTGGGGATTTTTGCATTCTCTAATTATGGGAATTTTTGTCATCTTCGGGTCACAGTTTTCTAAGCTCTTTGGATATTCCACGCATCTGGTTATTCCAAGTTGTGAGTTCCAATCCTAAGTTGGATGTTGAATAAAAGGATTTCAACAGCCTTTTACAAAATATATCTGTCAAAATTTGAGTAGGTCGTCACATGATTTAATTATTCCACCACCACCTATTTTCATAAATGCAGCTATGTTAAAGCTTGAACAAATTCTGGAAGTTATTAATTGTCTTTGAAATTTGTCTTCTCTTTTATTAATTTACAAGATATTTTTTTAATTAATGTGTGGTCATTTTTTATGCTTAGAATTATGTTTAAAGTCTATTTAAACTGGAAATTTAGTTTTCTTTTTTAAAAAAATAGCTTGACTATTGATTCTGATTGAATGTTAACCTTTGTAATTAATTTTTCTTTACTTCTTATCTCTTTAGTTGTTCCAAATATATTATCATTAGAGTGGTTTTTTTATCCTTTGTTCTTGTTCTGAGTATCTTATCACTAGGATGATATTTCTTATTCATAGTGGGGGGGTCTTAACATTTTCTTGGGTCATTCTTGTGATGGTTATTTTTTTTATCCATAGGGTTTACTAACATTTTTACCCCCACAATTCCAAATCAATAGATTGAGTGGGCAACTCTTGAATCAACTAATATTAGAATAATAATAATAATATGTCATCTAACTTCATTTTAAGGGGGAATCGCTTTGATTTTGTATTTTGATTTTTATTGTATCAAATGCATTTTTGATTAAAGCGTGCCTTAGAATATTTTTTAGGATACTTTTTCTTTACTTTTTAATACTTTAAATATATTTTGGTTTATTTTATTTTTTACTACTTTATTTCCAATACCTCGAAAAAAGGCATCAAACAATCAAATCACTTAAAAAATCACATTTTTATTTCAGTTCAATTCGATTCTATAACTTAAAATTCCTTTTTGTTTTGTTTTGTTTTTTATTGATTTTTCATTTTGTCTTTCCATATACTATATAAAGGATAAAGCTTGCACACTGTAGTTAGGCCAAGAAGGAACTTTGGATATAATACAATAATGTAGGCATCACAAATCTAAATTATTAGAATTCTTCTAGGCAGATTTTTGTTTGTTTATTTTTATCGAATTTTATCTCCCACCGTCACTTGTTTCTGGATAAGAGAAAATTACAACAAAAATTATGCATCTATGAAAATGGGATTTTTAGATTTCATATCTAATTGATATGGAAAAATGTGATAACCTTTATCATGAATTATTAGAAAACAATCCATATGATTCCCATTTTACTTGATTTTGAATTTCAATTCTGAAGATAATAATGGAAATGGAGACAAAAGACAAAAGAAACTCCATAAATTTGAGGAATTTTATATTGAATAGTATATAGTTACACATCGAACAGCAATAAGAAAAAAAAAGGAAAAAAATTTCTAACGCTGTATTTCGATACTGATTGAAATTGTGTTACTGTGGTAGAAGAATGATAGCTACACTAATTTGGTATATTCTAAAAAAAAACTCTCGGTATTATATTGACGATCTGACAAAGATTCAAATTCAGTGAAATTCATTTACTGATCTTAACTTTTACGAAATCAATCGCTCTTTGAGTGTACATGAATCATTGGAGCTTAACACGTTTAGAAGTACATGAAAACGATCTTTTGCTGATATTATTACCTGTATTTGATATTGGATCATTCATAGCATTATTATACCTTCCCTATTCAATGCGAGTTGGTTATTCATCAATACGGGGTTAGCTTACGATTTGTTTGGAAGCTCTCTGATGAGCGGCTAATATACAATTATTTACCACCCTTCATCTTAATATTTTTTAGGTTTTCTCGAGTTTTATGAAAGTTTTGATGTGTTTTGAATTTTTTTTGCCGGTAAAATCATGTCAAGAATTAAACGGACTCAAAGAGAGATGAAACGATAAAATTGGAGCTGATTTGAGCCATATTCAAAGTCAAAACGCACGTCCTGACGCGCAGCAGAACAAAAATCATCCAGAGAGTGACTTAGCATGGTGTGTCACGACGCTCATGGAGGCGCATCGTGGCACACCGATGATGCATTTGAAAGTCACGACGTGTGTCGTAATGCGGAAGATGCGTCCCCAATTCATCCCGAATCTGATTTTTAATGAGGAAAATGTTAGCGACATATTCTCAATATGGATTTTGATGACGCAACACTAGAAGTCTTCAACGCGCATTAGCGGACATTATAAAAAGATGTCGAAGCACATTGGTGGTGAAGAGCAATGAATGTGAAGACTTGAGCGACAAACAAAGAATATCTTATGTAGTCTTAGCTTAGGGCTCCCTTTGTAAGTGAGTTGTTTATTTAAGTCTATAAACTCGTAGGATATATATACATTCATATAGATACATTAGGATCATATGCAAAATATTTTAAACCTTTAAATCGTCTATTTTTACACTGAGTCCACCGGTCCTTTACATCGTTATGTCGATGTCACCGTTCTATTTTGAGTAGTTTTGCATCGCTTCTAGAACTGGGATACTCCATATCAGTCACTCTGGAGTTTGCACAGCTACTAGAACCAGTATTGAGCATCGGCATAAATAATACCGATCCCCATACCCGTAAGTTCACCGGCATACCTCCATATCGTTCAGTAATTCGGTATAGCGCTTGAATCTTCAATGGTAATATAGTTGTTATACTTTGGCAGACCGACGTACCGGCCTCTGCAAACCGACATACCGGTCTCAGAAATAACTGTTTGAGCAGTTTACACATTCACTATATATTGAGCCCCAAATTCATTTTTGATACATCCTTAAACCTTCATACAATTTTTCTAAGGTAAAAACAGAGAGTTTACAAAAACCTTCATTATCATACACTTTTATACTCAAGCTCACACACTAAACTTTCATATCTTTAATATTGAGCTTAGAGAGCACTTGGTTTAGCAACTCACATCTTAAATCTTCTTATCTCAAGTGATATTGTAAAATCTTCATATTCAAACACTCGAGGTTGTGAAATCCCTTTGTGAGTGGATATACTCAAAATGGTGAATTGTAAAGGTTTGTGAGTGAGCCTATTGAGAAAACTCATTGTAAAGGTTATAAGAGTGAATCTATGGATAAAATTATTATGTAAAGATTTCAAGTAAACCTATGAGACAAAACTCTTGGTTGCGGGTGAGCCACAGAAAACTCAGTATAAGTTGTGGATTCAACATAGTGGAAATATTCAAGAGTTGCTTGGGGAGTGGACATAGGCAAAGAGTTAATCGAACCATAATAAATCACCGATGTCATTTTCTCGATCCCTAAACTCCTTTATATTATCGCAAGTTTATTTTTGTATTGGCATATTAATTAGAATTTACAATTAGGCATTATATTGTGTTTGAGAAAATTGACCTAAGCTTAATTGGTAAAGCCACTCACTTAGTAACGTAAAATCGGCAAGAATTTTAATTCCGTAAATCTAGGTCATCACCCAATTCACCCTCTCTTGGGTATAGAGTGTTTGTTTATTATGTGCTTGTAGATAATTTCAAAAAAACTACCTCGAACCTCCTACATAAGCAATAGTTTTCATCCCAAAACCTAAAATCAAGTCTTATCACACAATTTTGGAGTCTCAAAGCATAGAAGAACTCCTAGAGTAAGGTAAGGACGAGTGTTTCAATTGGTGCTGGAGTTTGAAGATGAAGATTGTAAACATGAGTTCTTTCTTCCCTACACTCCCTCTTTATCCCTTATGCGTTCTTACTTTGTAATTATGATTATCTCATTTTTATTGATTATCATGAGTAACTAAATCATTACTCTAGGGTTGTAATGGATCTTAAGTATGTTATTTAATTAAGTTACATAATTTTATTCTTTTGGATTTTATTTATTATTTATTATTCTATGTGCTTTGATGGATATTTTATTTGTTTAGTCAATAATAGAATAGTCTTGGTAAATCCTTAGGAACTCAATGGAGGTAATTTGGGTTATCCGTGAGAATAATAATGTGTGATCTAATTCCTTTGAATAGATTTCCCTACAAGATAGAAATATATTGTAGGGCATGTGTAGCTAATATTAAAACCTAACCTTCATGAATTTGGTTTTAAATTAATTCACATAAACATATAGTTAATTGGTTTAAATCAGAATATATTTACCTGACTATCGAAAGAGACTTGTACATAATTTAGTATTCTAAGTTAATAATTTGTAACAACCTAATTGAATGTGTTATTTCCATTTTTATTGGCAATACCCGTGACAAAATAAGTTTAATTGAGTTGTAACAAGTCTTGAAGATCTTTGTGCAATTGGACTAATTTCTGGTAAAGCTGGAACATTTTCATTAGTGTTGCGTAATTACGCCCAAAAATAACTTGCGGTTATCGCAGTATAGCTGGGGTGTCGATTCCTCAAAGAGATGGTTACAAGAACTAATTTACTCAAATAAAAACATTAACAGTAACTTAAATAAAGAACACTAATGAATTGATAATTAAAGTAAAAACTATAGAAAAGTTTGCATGATTTTATCAGTAGAGAGATATGGCAAAGCATTGAGAATCCCTCTTGCATCAAACTCATATACTTAGTTATTGATTCTTTTTATTACACAACTGAAAGTTTCACATCCCAAACCAACAATCGGAAGGTATTCAATTCTACGCATATTAATTTCTAAGTTAATCAACGGTTATTTTCTCTATGTTAACAGCACACAAAAGTCATCGTTACGAGTTATTTAACATCGACAATATACCCTCAGGCAATACTGCAGTAGAAGACCAAAATATAAAACAACTTTTACCAGTCACAACTAAGTTCACAAATCACACTTATAGAAGAAGCATGATTGGATCTATATGGGAGTTGACAAAACATAATTTATGGATTCAAGAATCGAAAGATAATAGAAAATAAAAACCATCAATTGTATTAAACGTTAAAAGGTTCTTAAGAAATCAAAAACATAAATATAAGAAGTCTAAATACCAGAGTTCATCCTTAGCTTTGCCTAGGAGATTAGTTCTCCATGCGGAATAGAGATACAGCCTAAATGGATCGGAGAGATGACATGTTTGTCTTTGAAGCTCTTTGTTCTTCTCTCCTAATCTTGTGTTTTTGGCTCTTTTGTGTGTTTCTCCTATGTTTCTCTCTGATTTTCTCCTCTTTTCTCTTCCTAGGATTTTGGACGAAGTTGGGTTTATATATAGCATCCCTGACGGCCTGATTTGCTTAAAAAATACACTAAAGCAAAACCCTGGAATACCCGTCTGTGTCGCGACGCGTGGCCAGTTTTCTAGTTTCTCTGATTCTGTGATTTTGTGATTCCCGTGTACTTCTGATGCGTCTGTAAGATCCCGAAACACGTGTAATTGCTCCAAACTTCATATTTCATTGCTCCTAATAACAAAGCACAAAATAAACTCTAATTAAGATTAAATACATGATAAATAAGCCAAGTTAGCGATGTTTAAAGTACATTTTCATGCACTTATCACAACCCCCAACCAGCTTATTGCTAGTCCCTAGCAATTCAAGCACAGAAGAAAATAAAAACTAAAATAAATATATAAAAACTATCTAAGCCACTTTCATAGGGATCACGATTACATTTAGCGTATGCAACAAGCCTTTAAACCCCATAGGTGTCCCTAGTGGACGAGTTATAGTCTCGTGAGGGTTTACAGCGCCAACACCCACAAATGTCATTTAGAACACATACAATCATGCAAACTGAAAATAATAAAACAACTAGTCTCAATAGTTACACATATTAATATCCTCAAAGAATGCCTACTAATGAAACCATAGAACCTTCAAAGTACTCAATGTAACTCAAATCCAAGTCCTTGAATAAATCATCTAAGCTAGACTCACAGTATGTGTGTGTGTAAAGGTTCATTCACAACTTTATTCCTAGGTAAGCCAACTTAATGATTTCGTTTAAAAAATTGGGAACGATGGGTCAAACCAACCTAGATATCTCAATTAAGCTCTGTAATTGCTTTTCTGTGCTCAATATGGTATGATTTCTCTTTTTCTTTTCTTGTCTTCTTTTTTGTTTTTCTTTTTGAATTTTTTTCTTTTTTTTTTCAACACACCTACCCTTTAAGGTAACATTTCTCCTCATGGTGGTCTAAATACTCGCCCATGAGTAGTTTCACGCTTATCGGTTATAGGTGGTTTAATTTCTTTCTTCAAAGACTTTTTCTTTTATTTTTAACCATACCACACATCATAACACAAGCAAATCAGGATAGACATCTAAGCAAACGGACATTCATCGACATGCAATTTCTTCAACTAGTCATCTTGCTAACTACTCAGGCTTTCACTGCTAAAAACCCATAATTAAGTGCTTACAAGTCTAACCTAGGTAAACTATTCAAAGCATCAGATAAAAGTACATAAGGAATTTATCTTTTCTAAAATTTCACCCTAAAACAAACAATATCATCATAGGACTTATGTTTAACTATTAAGGACTAAAAATAAACAAAATAAATTTTTTTTTTTGAATAACAGGTAATATCATGCGCATGTATACACCCCCACACTTAAAAATTGCATTGTCCTCAATATAAGATATAAAAAAAGGATTAAGGAATAACACTACCAGACATAGAGTTGATCAGGTTCCTGCTGGTGAGACTTTAGTTGTGTGACTGTGTAAGTTGTGCTAACTCCTGCATAAACACTCATGCAAATAAATAAATAAACTTGCAATTAGCACACAATAAAATAAAACTAAAGTAAATAAAATAAATAAAATAAAATAAATACAGATGCAAGAGTTGCCTCCCCCTAGCGCTAAATTTAACGTCTTCAGCCAGACGTAACCACTTAAGTTGTTCATGGTGGCTTCCATCTAGCATACTGATGAAGGAATGAGAGGGAGTATCTGTCTAGCTGTGGCAATGTATCCATTGATCCTCCAGGGTCTGGGGATTTTTGAAATTTTGGCTGCTCATAAGGAAAAGTTGGCTCAATCTCCTTTTTAATCTCCCATGTATCATCTTTAATTGAGCCCTAATTTTCCTTTTCCTCCTCTTACATTTCTTTGGGGGCAGTTCTAGTTCAGGAGGATTTGAGTCATATTGAAAAGAAGTTGTTTCCAATATGACTGTTTCTAGCATATATGAGTAATGACACTCTTCGTCACCCTGTGGTTGTTTCTCGACAAGAAAAAAGTTAGGTGCTTGAGGAAAGGGTACCCTAACTGGGAAATGTGGCACTTGTACTTCCTGAGATGTGTTAGCAATATTATCCTTAGGGTCACATATAATGTTGTAAGTATTCTATATCCCTACCTCTTTAACGCTCGTAGTGATTATGACATTAACACCCCTTATACTGGATACCTCATGATCAGCCTGTGTCATGTGTTGCCCCTGTTGATTTGGTTGAGTCTGAGATTGGAATTTTCCTTATTTTTGCACACTCAGGACATTAGTCAATTTAGAGATTTGAATCCTAATTTCCCAATGGTCTTCAGTGACCTGAGCTATCAATGACTCAATCATTTGATTGGTTTTATTCTGGACTTCCACAATTGCCTTCTGGGCCTCCACAAATGCTTGCACACTATCCTCTAGGGAATTAGGAACTGCAGGTGTGTGATACTGGGGGGCACTATAACCTCTAGGTGGTGGTGCTTGAATAGGCTTATGAGACTTCTGTCTCCAACTAAGATTGGGATGGTTCTGCCAACTAGGGTTATAGGTATTTGGATATGGTGTATAAGGCTCCGGGTACATCCCTAATGCATTCCATTGTTCTTTATATGTTTCCTTTATCTCACCATACACATGACATTCTTGGGGTTCTAGCTGGGCTATTGAATACATGGTCTTGTTATCTCTGGCTTGTAAGGCTCATATCTGTCTAGTTAATAGCTCAACATGTGCCTTAAGATTATCCTCTTCCCTAAGGTGGTGTATGCCTCTACCAGAATGAGTATGGTGTGTCCTATCAGTGTTATCTATGGCATTAGGTCCAGTCCAAGTATGAGATTTTTTTCAGCCAGGTCATCTAAGTACTCAAATGCCTCATCAGGGTCCTTCCGTATAAACTCACAATTACACATAGTCTCAACAAACTGGCACTCTCTAGAGGTTAGACCATCATAAAAATAACTTACTAAACGCCAACTCTCATATCCATGGTGAGGGCAACTAGCTAACATCTCCTTATACCTCTCCCACGTTTCATAAAAGGTTTCACTGTCTCTCTGGAAGGTGGAGATTTGTCTTTTCAAGGCATTCGTCTTATGGTGTGTGAAGTATTTATTAAAGAACATCTGAGTCATCTCACCCCATGTTACTATTGACCTAGGTCTTAAAGAATATAATCAGCTCTTAGCTCTATCCTTAAGGGAAAAGGGGAAGAACTTAAGTCTAATTGTGTCAGTAGTCCCAAACCGGTCATGGAAAGTAGCTACAACTTCTTCAAACTCCCTAATGTGCACATAAGGATTTTCGCTCTCTAAACCGTGAAAAGTTGGGAGATACTGTATCATCCCAGGTTTAAAATCTATGTGTGGTGCATTAGGAGGAAATATTATGCATGATGGTGTAGATGTGCGAGTGGGGTGAAGGTACTCTTCAAGAGTCCTCCTAGGTGGTCTCTCGTGTTCATTCATATTATGTGCGCTAGACGCGGATGGTAAGGAAAAATGATTTTCAAATATGTTGTCAGAGTCTGAGTCTCCTTCTTCATCCCTAACAAACCAACCAAACCTATCCCTAAGTCTAGGCATGCTATTAAAACTTAAATAATACGGGAAACAAGAATAAAATAAAATAAAATAAAATAAAAAGATAAACTAAAATTTAAAATCTAAACTAAAACAAAAACAAAAACTGAAATAAAATAAAAAATAAACAAAAGACTAGAAATAAAAATAAAAAATAAACTAAAAATTAGAATAAATAAGATAATAAATTAAAATAAATAAAATAATAAAAAAAAGATGAGGAACGAAGTTACCGCTTTGTGTTTGACTAAGCAAACCTGCTCATTTTGCTTGTAAATCGTCTCCCCGACAACGGCGCCAAATTTTAATTACGCCTAAAAATAACTTGTGGTTATCGCAGTATAGCTGGGGTGTCGATTCCTCAGAGAGATGGTTACAAGAACTAATTTACTCAGACAAAAACGTTAACAGTAACTTCAATAAAGAAAACTAATGAATTGATAATTAAAGTAAAAACTATAGAAAAGTTTGTAGGATTTTATCAGTAGAGAGATATGGCAAAGCATCGGGAATCCCTCTTGCATCAAACTCCTATACTTAGTTATTGATTCTTTTTATTACACAACTGAAAGTTTCACATCTCAAACCAACAATCGGAAGGTATTCAATTCTACGCATATTAATTTCTAGGTAATCAACAGTTATTTTCTCTATGTTAACAGCACACAAAATTCATCATTACGAGTAATCTAACGTCGACAATATACCCTCAGGCAATACTGCAGCAGAAGACCAACAATAGAGATACAGCCTGAATGGATCGGAGAGATGACATGTTTGTCTTTGAAGCTCTTCGTTCTTCTCTCTCAATCTTGTGTTTTTGGCTCTTTTTGTGTGTTTCTCCTCTGTTTCTCTATGATTTTCTCCTCTTTTCTCTTCCTAGGATTTTGGACGAAGTTGGGTTTATATAGAGCAGCCCTGGCGCCTTGATTTGCTTAAAAAATGCACTAAATTAAAACCCTGGAATACGCGTCCGTGTCGCGGCATGTGGACTTTTGCGCGTGGCCAGTTTTCTTGTTTCTCTGATTCTGCGATTCCCGTGTACTTCCGATGCGTCCGTAAGGTCCTGAAACACGTGTAATTACTCCAAACTTTATATTCCATTGCTCCTAATAACAAAGAACAGAATAAACTCTAAATAAGATTAAATACATGATAAATAAGTCGAGTTAGCGATGTTTAAAGTACATTTTCATGCAATTATCGCAGCGTTCGTTTCAGCGTTCGAACAAGTGGCGTTAGTGGCACGTTCGAATAAAACATTCCAGAGAGCCAGCGTTCGTGGTGCGTTCGAGTAGCGTTCGAACGATTCTTTCCAATGGGCACGCGTTCGTGGTGCGTTCGAGTAATCGTTTGAACGCGACTGCGATCTGGATACATTTTTTAGCCTTTTCACTTTGAAAAATCCTAGTTTTACACCATACCTATAAATAGAATATGTAGCCATCATCCGCAATGGTTGAAACACATTTCCCTTGAGCTAAAATCTCTCAAAGCTTTCAACCTTTCTTGATTCCACCATTGAATACTTCTTCACCTTCTTGTCTTATTTGTTAATTGTGTGAATCTCTCTTTGATAAACCTTTAACACAATCAAACCCAAAATTCCCAATCCTTAAAAGTTCTCAAGGAGGAATATTGGTAGTCAGAGTTCCGAAGTACGTAAGGATTCGATTCACTCAGAGACTTTAGAGGTTCTGAAGAAAACTATGGTTTGTGGGCTCAAGAAGTTCTTGGGTTCTTACAATCTAGGGGTACTTGATGTAGGGGTTGGTGCTCAGAGCGCCAATTCCCGGTTGTATTTTGTTAAATACTTCTGTAAAACATTATTATTAGTAATAATATATGCAGTTTCTATAATATAATCTAATCTTATATATGGTAAAGACGTAATGACCTTAGAATGATTAGTCATGGTACAGTTGCAAAAGCGTCGCAACGGACATTGAGTTGTATCATGACGTTGTCATTCTCAGACAATTCCTGGTCAAGGTTTACACTACTTGGTCAGTATAGTAAACCCGTTGAGACCGGTACATGTCGTATACTGGAATATATGATTCCAATGGTTTCTCAATGAACCATTAGTCTTGGAGACTAGTATAGACGTGTAGGTGTTTATAGCGGATAAACACTGAACGACTCACCGAAGATTCTTAATGGATGGTACACCAGCGTCAATAAGAATCTTCTTGGGTTGAGTAGCACTTGTGATTCTTAGACTTGAGATGCCATTGTGGGCACATGAGACATCTTCTACACTTAGATGGCAGTCACGTCACCGATCTATTTAGATCAGACCTCCGCCTGTTCGTTGGGTGTAGATAGATCCTCAGGGTGTCCTATGTGTATCAAGATAGGATCCGTCAGTTCTGTGTACCAGAGCATAGGTAGTCCATATGATTAGCAATCAGATAAAACCATGGGCCCGTGGTAAGTTTAGAAGCTAGTTCTAAACTTTCTTTTTGAGATTGCTAATAGAATAGTTTACTGGATAATCCCGATAGAGATTTGACGTTTACATCTATATCTCTGGGATTTATCCGGATACCTGTGACGGAGGAATTATACATTTGCCATGACCTCGACCTGTATGGTTTAGCGAGATTATCCGTGATCGTCATAATCTACGGGTGGATAGATTATGGACACGAAATTAGATTTCGTGACGGATATACCTGAACCTAGAGAGTCTCAATAATGAAACATACTCGTTGAGCACTAGAGCAACATAAATAAATAATATTGATTATTTATAAAGTCGTTTAATGGTTAAACGCAAGATACATGCTAAAGAGACTAGATAGTCATTTCCTTAATTATTGTGTATTTACATTTAATACTTGATTAATTTAAATACACATTAATTAATAGTCAAAATGAGTTATTTGACTTATTTCCTAAATGAATATATGTTTTTAATATTTAATGTATATTGTACATATATTTAATATATTTGTATTTGATTAATTAATTAATTATTTAATTGTTAAATGATTAAATTAATTAAAATATAAATATCTTATGTTAGGATAATTAAAGTAAATGACATTAGTTGCATTTGTTGACCAAAATAAATATCTAATAAAGGTTATAAAGATATTTATGCAAGTTGATTTACTAATAATGCAAATGAAATTGAAATTACAATTTTGGTGAATTTGGTATGCTAATTTCGGCCAAGTGCAAAAGTTGCACATATAAATTGTTTTTTTCATTTCTCATTTCAAAAACCTAATACACTTTACCAAAAACAAAAGTTCCATTGAAGAAAGACAAAGAAAGAAAGTGAAGGAGAAAAAGAAAAACCTAAAGAAAAGCTTAGATTTTGTAAGTTTCTTAAACTTGCTATTAGAAAGGAATTTGTTCCTTATGATCTAGGCTATCTCTCATGAGTTTCTAAGTTATTATTTTTTTCTTTATTTCTTGTGGTTTTGATGATGGAAATTTGTTTAAAAGTGTTGAGCATGTTAATGAACAAAGAATGTAACTAGTGTAGTTATATGTATTCTTTTAAGGTTTATGAAACCATGTTGCTATTCTAGAGTTGTTGACCCACTCTTAAATGACCTAGATTTGATCTTGAGTTGTTTCATTGTGTTGAGACTTGAATTGGATGAAAGATTGATGATTGAAACATTTGATTTAATGTAATTAGCCTAATTTGTCCATTTTGTGGAAATTGAAATATTAGGGTTTCTAACTAATTCCAAATTTGGGGGTTTTTTATATATGTTGAGCATTTGGGTGTGTATATGATGCATGCAAAGTTTCATGTTGATTGGATTTCATTTGGATGAGTTTTGAAGCATGAAATGACCAAATGGTCAACTTGGGCACCATTTGGTGCTCTCGGCATTTGTAAGGAAATTTGGGGATTTTGTGGCTTTTGGTGTTTTGATGTTTTGAACATGCTAAGTTCATCTTAGAAATGATTTAGAATCATTCAAAATTGATTGGATCAATTTCGGACTAAAATGGACAAAATACCATATAAGGGTAATTTGGTAATTTCACTTGAATTTGATTCATTTGAAATTTTATTTCATTATTTGATTATTGGGTAATTAAATAAATGTGTTTATTTATTTAATCCAAGAAAAAGTTTTGAAATCTGAAAATCGGATTTTCACCGCTTCCGCTGCGTTACCGGATTCACCCCTAAATAACCCATTCAAAATGGTATCAGAGCGAGTCTGATTCTAGGCCACTTAAAATGCTTAACCTACATTGAATCAATGTTTAATCATGTTTTCTTGATTTATGCATGCTTATTAGGAACTAATTTGATTAGATTTAGGGTGTATGACACTTAGCGGAAAATCCCTAATAATAAGGTTTAAATGTAATTTGTATTTGATGCATGTTATATGGTCCGTCTTGTCAATACGGTTTATGAATACTTCTTTGTGACTACATCCGAGACCGTGCCTCTGCTGTGAGGGTGTAGCCGATAAAGATTTATTTATACCGGATGTATATCTGATACTAGATAAATTCAAGTAAAAGCGGAATTCTGAACGTGCCCTAGCTGTCAGGATTACGTAAGTAACTTGAGTTTATCATTGACGAGTATTACCTTGGTACGTCTCCTTGTGGGCCTGCCTTCGCAGCGACAACGAGAAACGGCCAGGACCGGATACTTAGGAGTCACTATTGAGTGATTGACAAATGAGTTGTCTATCTGATGAATATACGTAGGCGAGACCGTGCCTCTGCTGTGAGCTGAAATATATTCACGGGATCCACTTTTCACTATTTATATTTAATTTAATTATTAAATATTTGTATTCTGTTTTGGGATTACAGTATTGCATGATTTAGTGGGAGGGGCATATTAGATAAAAATCCATGATCTAGTTTATGCTTTTGATATTATATGAAACTGCTTAATTTCTGCTAACCGTTTTTCGTGATCTATATGATAGATTTGCGATGGCGGGTCAATCCACAAACCAGTTTGCGCGTATGTTAGATTCGAACAAACTAAAAGGCGCTGAGAACTTTACGGACTGGGAATTGGATTTGAGGATTGTCCTCGATTCCGAAAAGTTGGGTTATGTTCTTGAGGGTCCGTTGCCCCTTGCAGTGGGTGAGGATGCTTCAGAGGAGGAACGCCAAGTTTTTGAAGCTTGGAAGAATGATGATTTAAGGGTTAAATCATACATCCTTAGTTCGCTCTCTCCGAAACTCAAGCAACAATACTATGGAACATCAGATTCCTATAGTATGATAACACGATTAAGACAATCGTTCGAGAACCAGGAACAGGTTATTGTTCACAAGGTCGCCATGGAACTGTTCCATGCGCGTCTGGATGAGGGGCAAAGTGTTAGCCCACATGTTCTTCAAATGATCGATTTGATCGATCAATTGAGGCAACATAATCTCATCCTAAATGACATTCTCGGTAGGAGTGTCATTCTTGGTTCTCTGCCAGCTTCATTCCGCCAGTTTGTGATGTACTTCAACATGCACGGGACAGTCTGCACCTACCAGGAGCTACATAGGATGTTGCTCACGGCAGAAGAGGATCTGAAGAATGGAGTACCGACTCGCCCACCTAGATCTACTTCTCTGTCTGCTTCTTCCCTAGGAATGTCCAAGGGAAAGAAGAAGAAAGGGAAGAAGAAGAAGGCTTTCGGTCCTCCACAGCAGGCGAAGATAGCTAAGCCCAAAAGAGCTTCTGAAGACAAATGCCACCACTGCGGCAAGGTCGGGCACTGGAAGAGAAACTGTCCAGATTACATTGCTCAGATCAGGAGAGACAGAGCATCTACATCAGGTACTTTTATTTTTCCAGTTATTGATTTATCTTTGGCTTGTGAAGCCGTTACATCCAGCTGGATTTTAGATTCTGCTTGTCCCATTCACATTTGCAATTCGTTGCAGGTGCTGAAGGAAAGTAGGAGGCTGAAGCCAGGGGAGATGCAGTTGCGGTTCGGGAGTGGAGACTCTTTGGATGCAGTTGCAGTGGGAGTATGCGAGATCTCATTGCCGAATGGGACACTTTTGTTATATGACTGTCATTTTGTACCAGGATGTGTCGCTAATATTATATCACTTTTTGTATTGGATACAGAAGGCTATTGTATTAATATTAAGAATAGTTCTTTGTATTTATATGATAAAAATAATATTCAGATCCTTAGTTGTCCAAACCAGCATGGTCATTATACATTGCAAACTTCAAAAGATATATTAAGTACTGGAGTTAATAAACGTAGATTACCTGTAATTAATAATACTGAACTTTGGCATATGAGACTTGGTCACATTGGCGTTAAACGCCTTACCCAATTGGTTAGGAATGGTTTGATATCAGATCTTACCATTGAATCCTACCCAACTTGTGAATCCTGTATTCAGGGTAAAATGACCAAGGCCCCTTTTCTCTGGTGTTGGACACCGTGCCATTAACTTACTGGAACTCGTACATTCTGATGTATGTAGTCCACTAAGTCAAACTGCTCACAGTGGTTATTCGTACTTCGTTACCTTTACCGATGATTTATCACGGTACGGTTATGTGTATTTGATGCGACATAAATCGGAAACCTTTGAAAAGTTCAAAGAGTTCCGAAATGAAGTAGAAAAACAAACTGGTAAATATATTAAATGCCTTCGATCAGATCGAGGCGGCGAATATATGAGTGGTGAGTTCATGGATTATATGAAGGAGAATGGGATTCTCGCTCAATATACTCCTCCAGGCACACCACAGCACAATGGTGTATCTGAAAGGAGAAATCGGACTTTATTGGATATGGTCCGATCGATGTTGAGTTTCACAGATTTGCCCTATTACTTATGGGGTTACTGTCTCTTAACAGCCGCACATCTTTTGAATAAGATTCCTTCAAAGGCTGTTCCTACGACACCTTATCAGATATGGTTCGGTAGGAGACCGAATCTTAATTATATTAAGGTTTGGGGTTGTCCTGCCTATGTCAGGGTGACTCAGCAAAGTAAGCTTTCGCCTCGAGGGCAAAAGTTTAGGTTTGTTGGATATCCCTCAAATACGAGGGGATATCTGTTCTATGATACCGAGCATCGAAATGTGTTCGTAGCTCGCTTCGCAAAATTTCTAGAAGTAGAATTTTTGTCAGAAGGTGGTGATCATAGACAGGTTGAGCTTGATGAAGTCCAACCTGAAAACAACGAACCAACGGAGGAACCTGAAGTTCAAGTAGATGAAGGACCTTCAACACACACACTCCGTAGGTCGGAAAGGGTATCTAGACCTCCTGAACGCTTGTATTTGATACAAGAAAAGAGTCTGGATGTTCTCTTAGTTGAAGAGACCGATCCTTTCACCTATAGAGAATCGATGTTGGACATCGACTCCGTGAAATGGCAAAGTGCCATGAAATCCGAGATAGATTCAATGCATGAAATCAAGTTTGGGACTTGATTCCGCTTCCCGAAGGAATTGTTCCTATCGGTTGTAAATGGGTTTACAAAAGGAAGCGGGGGCCTGATGGTAAGGTTGAAACTTACAAGGCCCGACTGGTAGTAAAAGGTTACACGCAGCGACCTGGCGTCGACTACGATGAAACTTTTTCGCCGGTAGCAATGCTTAAGTCTATCCGGATTTTGCTTTCTATAGCTGCGTATCATGACTACGAGATTTGGCAAATGGATGTCAAAACGGCTTTTCTAAATGGATTTCTTGATGAAGAAATCTATATGGAACAACCGGAAGGTTTCACATCCAGCGAAACCTCGGGTATGGTATGTAAGCTTAAGAAGTCCATTTATGGACTTAAACAAGCTTCACGAAGTTGGAATCTTCGTTTTGACGAGATTATCAGATCGTCTGGTTTTCTCAAGAATTCGGAAGAATCCTGTGTGTATCAGAAGGCCAGTGGGAGCATGGTCGTATTTTTAGTCTTGTATGTTGATGACATCCAAATCATTGGGAATGATTTAGGAATGTTACAAAGTGTCAAAGCGTATCTCTGTAAGAATTTCTCCATGAAGGACCTAGGAGAAGCTTCCTATGTTTTAGGGATAAAACTCTATCGAGATAGACAAAGGAGGCTGATTGGGTTATCCCAATCAACGTACGTAGATAAGATCTTGGAACGGTATAGCTTTGGTAACTGTAAGACAGCAAACATACCGTTCAGACATGGGATTCATCTTTCTAAGAAGATGTGTCCCACAACAGAAGATGAGAAGGTTAGAATGTCTAACCAACCTTATGCTTCATGTTTGGGTAGCATAATGTATGCCATGTTATGTACGAGGCCTGATATTAGTTTCGCTGTGTTGTGATATTTTTATATCGTACCGCAAGTGTACGGTGTCAAGTTTTAGTATAAATATGAGTTAAGAGTGTCGAACCCACAGGGATTGTGTTAACTCGCACTAAGTACTACAATTGATAATCCTAACTTTATTTAGAAAATAAATAATAAAGATTTTTAATAAATAAATAAAATATAAAATAATAAATAGGAGGAACTAATACGATAGAGACTCTGGATCCTGATTTCACCTAACTGTCACCTATGTATTTGTTATGCCAATTAATCTTTGTTCAGTTATATTTTTATAAGTCAAGACTCCTAAAATATCCACTCCCCCTCTCTCGAGTGCCGAGTGAAAAGATCATCAACTATAGACTTCGATATCTCTATAAAAATCCAATAGTTAACAACTCATTACGCTTTGTGATTCTATATTAACGACTTCAAAGGACTACAGATTCTCTCGAACTCTATAAAATCCTAGGTTATATTCTTTAGATCTATTCAAAATCCCCTCTCTCGAGTGATAGATTCTAAACATTCATCATCTCAAATTGTGGCCAACAATCAAGAAGCATTAAACTCAAAAGAATATAAATAAATTAATAAAACTTCATAACAAAATTGATAAATAAAATACAAGGTTTGAGCATAGATTACAATCGTTCTCCAAAATTAAGGAGTAAATTCATGACAAAAGATAAAAACAATAATACACAAATCATGAATCTAATGGAAATCATTAGAGTTTTAAGAAAGAAATAAGGAGATAAAACCCGAATTGAATCTCTTCCTCTCCGGATATTACAGCCTTTGTCTCCTCTTGTCGCTCTTCAATCCTCTCCTTGGATCTCTAAAAATATGTGTTTCTGTGTTTTGTACTGTGTATTAGCCTCCCCTTTGAATGTTGGATGTAATGTTATATTTATAGTTGAAGCTGGGAGTCTTTGTGTATCATTAGGATTATTAAAAACCCTAAAATCACTTTCCCGAGACGTGTCAGGTCTTCTAGCAACGCCGCGGCGCATAATCCTCGGCATTTTGTATGAGAATTGGCAATTTAGGGCGCCGCGGCGCCTGGCTCTCTTCATTGGCGCCTCGGCGCCCTATGTTACTCCATGAATGGGCGCCGCGGCGCCCATTGCTTGTGGTTAATGGCGCCGCGGCGCTTAAGCTCCTGGATTTTGTATGGGGGGCTAGCGCCGCGGCGCTTAGTTGTATGAGAAGCTTGAGGCGCTTTGGTGTCTGCGTGTCCTGTGTCTTCCCGAAAGTTCCCAAACACGTGCAATTATTCCCCGATCCATATATTAATGCTCCTATAAATAAAACATAAAATAAATTATAAATCATATTAAATATCTCGAATTATAACAAAATAATAAGCTGAGAATGCCATAATAAGTGAGTATAAACCACACTTATCAAATACCCCCAAACTTAAGGTTTTGCTAGTCCCGAGCAAAAGATAAAATAAAAACTAAATTCAAATAACAAATAAAAATTACTAAATTAACTAAGTCACTTTCGTAGGGATCACGATTGCATTTAGCATATGCAACAAGCCTTTAAACCCCTAGGCGGCCCTAGTGGACGAGTTATAGTCTCGTGAGGGCTTACAGCGACGACACCCACAAACGTCATTCACACACAATCATGCAAAATATAAAAATAACAAAACATAGTCTCGATAGTTATGCATAAATATATCCTCAAAGAAAGCTTATAAATGAAATTAGAGAATCTTCAAAGTACGCAATTGCAGCTCGAATCCAAATTATTGAATAAATTATCTAAGCTAGACTCAAGGTGTGTGTGTGTAAAGGTTCATTCACAGCTTTGATCTTAAGTAAGCTAACTCAATGATTTCGTTTAAAAATTAGAATCGATGGGTCAAACCAACCTAGATATCTCAATTATGCTTTGTAATTGCCTTATTTTGTGTTCGGTATGGTATGGTTTTTCTTTTATTTTCTTGTCTCTTTTTTCTTTTCTCATTTTTGCAATTTTTTTTTTTTCAACTCACCTACCCTTTAAGGTAGCATTTCTCCTCATGGTGGTCCTAATACTCGCCCATGGGTAGCTTCACGCTTATCGATTATATGTGGTTTATTTTCTTTCTTTAGAGACATTTTTTCTTTTTCTTTTTTAGCTATACCATACTTCATAACACTAGCAAACCAAGATAGATATCTAAGCAAACGGTCATTCATCGACATGCAATTTCTTCAACTGACCACCTTGTCAACTACTTAAGTTTTACTGCTAAAAACCTATTTTTAAGTGCTTACGAGTCTAACATAGATCAATTATTCAAGGCATCAGATAAAAGTAAATTAGGCACTTATCGTTTCTAAAATTTCACCCATAAACAAACAATATTATCACAAGATTTATGCTTTACTATCAAAGACTAAAACAAATTTTTTTTTTTTCAATAAATTTAAACAACTAAATAGCAAGTAAACAACATGCACACACCCCCAAACTTAAAATTTGCATTGTCCTCAATGTAAGATAAATATCAAGAGCAAAAGTGAGGAACAACACTACCGTGCATGGAGTTGATCAGACTCCTGCTGGTTAGAATTTGGTTGCGCGGGCGTTGTGTGTCTCGTGCTACCTGCAAAATAACATGCAAATAAATAAATAAATAAAATAAAAAGTAAAGAAAATAATAATAAAAGAAATGCAAGGGTTGCCTCCCCGCTAGCGCTAAGTTTAACGTCTTCAGCCAGACGCAACCACCCAAATGGTTATGGTGGCTTAAAAGTAATGAACCGGGTAATCTCATCTGTTTTCTTCTTTGGTATCCACCGGTTCTTATGACATGAAAAAGATAGCTTGGCAGGCTGTGGTGATTTATCCATAGATGGTCCCTCAGGATATGTAGATTTCCCTTCAATTGGAAATTCTGGACTGCACATTCGGCAAAATTGGCTCGGTTTTCTTTTTAATCTTCCAGGAATTATCTCTAAGTGAGAACTGGCCTTTCTTTTCCTCTTTTTTTACGGCCCTTTGGGAGTGGTTTCGAGTTTAGCTGCAGAGAATTTTCCTTTATACATGGTTGCATTATGCTCATAGGCTGTTGAAATACTGATTCACCTTGTCTGGTTTCAACTCTCTTTTCTACTGTATCTATCATGTGACAGTCTGCATCACCTTGAGAACTCGGCATGGCTCTGAAAACACTGAAGGTGATTTCTTCATATTGACCTCTCATTATCAATTCACCTTTGTTCTCTTCTTCTGTTACTGTTTCCTCATGAAATACCATTTCATTTTCTTTACTGCCTAAGTCCTGAGAGGTGTCTTTAAACTCTTTTCCGCTCCTACAGGTTATAATTTGACTTTGCTCATTGGGGTTGACTTCAGTATCACTCGGAAAATCCCATGTCTGTTGATTGGCCATGGAAGAAGCAAGCAACTCAATTTTTGCTTCTAAAGATTTCATATTTGCCTCTATATTGCCCATTCGTGTTTCGATATTATCCAGCATTGACTCATTCTTCTCAAACCTCTCTGAAGCTGTAGCTACAAACGTGATCATGAGGTCTTCTAAGGAAGTTTTCTGCTCAACTTTTGGATAATTGAAGCCATGAGGAGGTTGCAAAATGTTCTCCATATCAGCATATGAAAAATTCGGATGATAATAATTAAGCATATGACTGCCTCTACAGTTGTTGAAGTTCCGATTGTTCACATATTGCACTTGTTCAAATCCTGCTCCTCTGTTGGATAAAAACATTCCATTAGCAGAAACAGCTTCAATAGACGGTTGACTCATTTGATTTATCAATACTGCTAGATGAGTCGTGAAGGACGATACTTCAGCTATCAGTGCACTAACAGGATCTGCCATTGGTTCTTTTCAAACTCACCTCGTAAGAAAAAAATAAAACAAAAATAAAAATAAAATCAAATCAAATCAAATAAAAAAAAAGAAATAATAACAAAAATAAATAAAACTTAAGACAAAAATAAAGGAAATAAAAATAATAAAATTAAAAATTAAAAATTAAAATTAAAATAAAATTCTAAATTAAAGCTAAAATTACTTGGTAGTAGTATTAATGTGAATTAAACAAACAATCCCCGCAACGGCGCCAAAACTTGTTGTGATATTTTTATATCGTACCGCAAGTGTACGGTGTCAAGTTTTAGTATAAATATGAGTTAAGAGTGTCGAACCCACAGGGATTGTGTTAACTCGCACTAAGTACTACAATTGATAATCCTAACTTTATTTAGAAAATAAATAATAAAGATTTTTAATAAATAAATAAAATATAAAAATAATAAAATAGGAGGAACTAATACGATAGAGACTCTGGATCCTGATTTCACCTAACTGTCACCTATGTATTTGTTATGCCAATTAATCTTTGTTCAGTTATATTATTTATAAGTCAAGACTCCTAAAATATCCACTCCCTCTCTCGAGTGCCGAGTGAAAAGATCATCAACTATAGACTTCGATATCTCTATAAAAATCCAATAGTTAACAACTCATTACGCTTTGTGATTCTATATTAACGACTTCAAAGGACTACAGATTCTCTCGAACTCTATAAAATCCTAGGTTATATTCTTTAGATCTATTCAAAATCCCCTCTCTCGAGTGATAGATTCTAAACATTCATCATCTCAAATTGTGGCCAACAATCAAGAAGCATTAAACTCAAAAGAATATAAATAAATTAATAAAACTTCATAACAAAATTGATAAATAAAATACAAGGTTTGAGCATAGATTACAATCGTTCTCCAAAATTAAGGAGTAAATTCATGACAAAAGATAAAAACAATAATACACAAATCATGAATCTAATGGAAATCATTAGAGTTTTAAGAAAGAAATAAGGAGATAAAACCCGAATTGAATCTCTTCCTCTCCGGATATTACAGCCTTTGTCTCCTCTTGTCGCTCTTCAATCCTCTCCTTGGATCTCTAAAAATATGTGTTTCTGTGTTTTGTACTGTGTATTAGCCTCCCCTTTGAATGTTGGATGTAATGTTATTTTATAGTTGAAGCTGGGAGTCTTTGTGTATCATTAGGATTATTAAAAACCCTAAAATCACTTTCCCGAGACGTGTCAGGTCTTCTAGCAACGCCGCGGCGCATAATCCTCGGCATTTTGTATGAGAATTGGCAATTTAGGGCGCCGCGGCGCCTGGCTCTCTTCATTGGCGCCTCGGCGCCCTATGTTACTCCATGAATGGGCGCCGCGGCGCCCATTGCTTGTGGTTAATGGCGCCGCGGCGCTTAAGCTCCTGGATTTTGTATGGGGAGCTAGCGCCGCGGCGCTAGTTGTATGAGAAGCTTGAGGCGCTTTGGTGTCTGCGTGTCCTGTGTCTTCCCGAAAGTTCCCAAAACACGTGCAATTATTCCCCGATCCATATATTAATGCTCCTATAAATAAAACATAAAATAAATTATAAATCATATTAAATATCTCGAATTATAACAAAATAATAAGCTGAGAATGCCATAATAAGTGAGTATAAACCACACTTATCACGCTGTTAGCGTAACTAGCAGATATCAGTCCAATCCAGGTAATGACCATTGGATGGCCATTAAACATATCCTAAAGTATCTTAAAGGTACTAAGGATAAGTTGATTATATATGGAGGAAACGAACTGCAGGTTAATGGGTATACAGACTCCGATTTCCAATCGGATCCCGATGATAGAAAGTCTACATCTGGATTTGTCTTTACCCTTAACGGAGGTGCAGTTTGTTGGAAGAGTTCCAAACAGGGATCGACAGCTGATTCCACCACTGAGGCGGAATATATTGCAGCTTCTGAAGCTGCAAAAGAGGCTGTGTGGATAAAGAACTTTATCACAGAATTGGAGTTGTCCCAAGTATCGAGAATGCGATTCCGTTGTACTGTGATAATACTGGAGCCATTGCGCAAGCAAAGGAACCGAGGGCGCATCAGAAGTCGAAGCATGTGGAACGCAAGTACCACATCATTCGAGAGATCGTGTCGCGAGGGGATATTGTCGTGTGCAAGGTACCGAGTGAAGACAACGTAGCAGACCCGCTGACGAAGGCCATACCTCCGAAGTTATTTGATAAACACGTGGAGTCGATGGGTATTAGATACAATCGATATTGGCACTAGAGCAAGTGGGAGATTTTGTAGGGGTTGGTGCTCAGAGCGCCAATTCCCGGTTGTATTTTGTTAAATACTTCTGTAAAACATTATTATTAGTAATAATATATGCAGTTTCTATAATATAATCTAATCTTATATATGGTAAAGACGTAATGACCTTAGAATGATTAGTCATGGTACAGTTGCAAAAGCGTCGCAACGGACATTGAGTTGTATCATGACGTTGTCATTCTCAGACAGTTCCTGGTCAAGGTTTACACTACTTGGTCAGTATAGTAAACCCGTTGAGACCGGTACATGTCGTATACTGGAATATATGATTCCAATGGTTTCTCAATGAACCATTAGTCTTGGAGACTAGTATAGACGTGTAGGTGTTTATAGCGGATAAACACTGAACGACTCACCGAAGATTCTTAATGGATGGTACACCAGCGTCAATAAGAATCTTCTTGGGTTGAGTAGCACTTGTGATTCTTAGACTTGAGATGCCATTGTGGGCACATGAGACATCTTCTACACTTAGATGGCAGTCACGTCACCGATCTATTTAGATCAGACCTCCGCCTGTTCGTTGGGTGTAGATAGATCCTCAGGGTGTCCTATGTGTATCAAGATAGGATCCGTCAGTTCTGTGTACCAGAGCATAGGTAGTCCATATGATTAGCAATCAGATAAAACCATGGGCCCGTGGTAAGTTTAGAAGCTAGTTCTAAACTTTCTTTTTTGAGATTGCTAATAGAATAGTCGACTGGATAATCCCGATAGAGATTTGACGTTTACATCTATATCTCTGGGATTTATCCGGATACCTGTGACGGAGGAATTATACATTTGCGATGACCTCGACCTGTATGGTTTAGCGAGATTATCCGTGATCGTCATAATCTACGGGTGGATAGATTATGGACACGAAATTAGATTTCGTGACGGATATACCTGAACCTAGAGAGTCTCAATAATGAAACATACTCGTTGAGCACTAGAGCAACATAAATAAATAATATTGATTATTTATAAAGTCGTTTAATGGTTAAACGCAAGATACATGCTAAAGAGACTAGATAGTCATTTCCTTAATTATTGTGTATTTACATTTAATACTTGATTAATTTAAATACACATTAATTAATAGTCAAAATGAGTTATTTGACTTATTTCCTAAATGAATATATGTTTTTTTAATATTTAATGTAAATATTGTACATATATTTAATATATTTGTATTTGATTAATTAATTATTTATTTAATTGTTAAATGATTAAATTAATTAAAATATAATATCTTATGTTAGGATAATTAAAGTAAATGACATTAGTTGCATTTGTTGACCAAAATAAATATCTAATAAAGGTTATAAAAGATATTTATGCAAGTTGATTTACTAATAATGCAAATGAAATTGAAATTACAATTTTGGTGAATTTGGTATGCTAATTTCGGCCATAGTGCAAAAGTTGCACATATAAATTGTTTTTTTCATTTCTCATTTCAAAAACCTAATACACTTTACCAAAAACAAAAGTTTCATTGAAGAAAGACAAAGAAAGAAAGTGAAGGAGAAAAAGAAAAACCTAAAGAAAAGCTTAGATTTTGTAAGTTTCTTAAACTTGCTATTAGAAAGGAATTTGTTCCTTATGATCTAGGCTATCTCTCATGAGTTTCTTAAGTTATTATTTTCTTTATTTCTTGTGGTTTTTGATGATGGAAATTTGTTTAAAAGTGTTGAGCATGTATAATGAACAAAGAATGTAACTAGTGTAGTTATATGTATTCTTTTAAGGTTTATGAAACCATGTTGCTATTCTAGAGTTGTTGACCCACTCTTAAATGACCTAGATTTGATCTTGAGTTGTTTCATTGTGTTGAGACTTGAATGGATGAAAGATTGATGATTGAAACATTTGATTTAATGTAATTAGCCTAATTTGTCCATTTTGTGGAAATTGAAAAATTAGGGTTTCTAACTAATTCCAAATTTGGGGGTTTTTATATATGTTGAGCATTTGGGTGTGTATATGATGCATGCAAGTTTCATGTTGATTGGATTTCATTTGGATGAGTTTTGAAGCATGAAATGACCAAATGGTCAACTTGGGCACCATTTGGTGCTCTCGGCATTTGTAAGGAAATTTGGGGATTTTGTGGCTTTTGGTGTTTTGATGTTTTGAACATGCTAAGTTCATCTTAGAAATGATTTAGAATCATTCAAAATTGATTGGATCAATTTCGGACTAAAATGGACAAAATACCATATAAGGGTAATTTGGTAATTTCACTTGAATTTGATTCATTTGAAATTTTATTTCATTATTTGATTATTGGGTAATTAAATAAATGTGTTTATTTATTTAATCCAAGAAAAAGTTTTGAAATCTGAAAATCGGATTTTCACCGCTTCCGCTGCGTTACCGGATTCACCCCTAAATAACCCCTTCACTTGAGTCCACCATAGGTCTTGACCATCACTGTAAGTTTTTCTCTTTATTGTGGATTGGGCTGGTAGTCGAGATACCCATAGTGGTTTTTGTACTCGCACGAGTTTTCCACTTCGTCACCAAAATTAATTTGTTGATTTTGTGTAATTGATTTATTTTCCACAATTTATTTATTTATTAGATATTGTGGTTGCTTGTTTAGAATCCATAGTTTCAGTAATTATGACTTGTCTTGATTATTAAGATAAATTCCGCACAGCGTCAGAACTTAGGGTAATCATAAATTTTCAATTGGTATCAGAGCCTGATCTCGATCCTTGACCCATTAGCTATGGATCGTAGTCAACCCTTAAATTGTCCGTAATTTTTTGATGGCATAGAATATATACATTGGAAGGTTTGCATGAGAGCGTTTCTTAAGTCCTTAGATGAGAGGGTCTGGATGACAGTAGAACACAGGTGGAAACCTCATATAGTTATAGTTGATAGGGTCTCTTCCCCTAAAGATAAACTGACATGGACCAAGGACGAATTTGATGCTAGCATTAGGAACATCAAAGTTGTTAATGTCATACATGATGTTGTTTGTTCTGCTGAATTTAGGAGAATCTCTATGTGTGAAATAGCCAATGATGCTTGGGACATCCTGCAGACTGTACATGAGGGCACACTGTCTGTTAAAAATAATAGACTCCAGGATTTAGCCACTAGGTTTGAGGTCGCCCATATGAAAGATGATGAGACCTTTGATGAGTTCTATGCTGAGATTAACGATGTCATTAACTCTAGATTTAACCTAGGTGAGACTATCCCTACCAATAAGATAGTTAGGAAAATCCTTAGATCCTTGTCTGACAAGTTCCTACCGAAGATTACCGCCATTGAGGAAAGCAATGACCTCGATCAGCTTAAATTAGATGACCTCGTAGGAAAACTGCATGTGTATGAGAAAAAACTTCCTGGTTATAAAAAGCCAAAAACTATAGCGATGAAGATCGTGAAGGAAGTTGCTCATGATCCGTCTAGTGATGATGATAATACCCTCACAGATCGTGATTTGGCCTTGTTTGCAAAGAAGTTTAAGAAATTTCTTAAACTTAAGAAGAGTGGCCATAGCAGTAGTAGGGATATGGAAGATGAACCTAGAGAGAGTATGCATAGCATGAAAGAGTCCAGAGATGATAGGGGTAGTAGACCCCGTGGTGTCTAGTGCCATGAATGTGAAGGCTATGGGCATATTCGATCTGAGTGGCCTACCTACCTTAAGGCTAAAGGTAAGAAAGTCATGGCAGCATTTCTTAGTGATTCTGAAGGTGGGCATATTTCTGATGAGTCTCCTAAGAATAAGAGAAACTTTATGGCCTTTACTGCTAGTGTGACTGATGAGAGAGAGATTGTTGTTAATGATGATGATTTAGAAGTCTCTCTGGATGAGTCTGTAAATGAGGAAAGTCTTCAAGTTGCTTATATTGAACTGTTTAATGAGAGTTTAGCTATTAAGAAAACTAATATTGAGGTCAATAAGAGACTGAAACTTGTTGAGCTAGAAAAGAATGAAGCTCAAGCCAAATTCGAGCAAAGCCTCTTGATGGTAGATGACCTGGAGGAGAGGAATAGAGGCCTAATTGATAGGGTCCAAATTTTACAGGCCGAACTTGAAAATGCTAGAACCCAGTTATCTGTATTTTCTAGTGGGAATAAAAAGGTGGACCGTATGTTAGGTATTAGTTTTGAGCCTAACTGTGATAAGGCGTCAACATCTAGAGCAGCGCCTAAACCTCATAAACATGACTTAGGTAAGAAGCCTGTTGAGTGTAGTCATGTGATTCCTCCGTCTATTCCTCGTCCTGTGACCCAACCTCGATTTAGAGGTGTTGTGGGTAAACCTCGCTCTCATCCGAGGTTTGTGTCTGTATGCATGACTGTGGCAAGGCATGACATATTAGGCCTAAGTGCTTCATGTTGCACAAACAAAAGAAGAGGCCTTAGAGTGTGTCACCTAGATTTGATTCTTCAAATCTAGTTTCTCAAGTTTCTGCACTAACAAAACAAACACAATTTCTTAATGAGAAACTTGCTTTGTTGACCAGGAATACTCATGTGGAAGAGGTTCCTAGAAAGATTTGAGTGATGAAGCAAGATGTCTTCCCATATACTTATGAATGCCTTGATCCTGATAGGTATGATGAGAATGCACTCCGGTGTAACTCTTCCTAGAAGTTGCATTTGTTTTACCCATTGCATATGTGTGCGTGTTTTTATATTTTTTGCACGTTTATTTTCTTTTCACTGTATATGGGTGTGTGTGTTTTGTTTTTGTTATATATTCCTTGGTATATAGGATGAAAACTGATGAGTGGTAATTATATCACTATTTCCCACTCATTTAACCTAATATTTTGTATAGTTTCTTGAGTTTTGTGAATATTGTGATGTGTTTTGTGTTATTTTGTAGATAAATAAAGTTTCAAGACTCTCTGGAGGTGATTTGGGCACAAAACAGTGAAAATTGGACAAAAGGGCATTTTCATAATTCTGTGCGTCGCGGCGCGCAACCCTATGGCGTCACGACGCCTAACGTGCACCGAACAGTGCTAACGTGCGCCGGGTCCACAAGTCAGAATCTGAGAAAGTTTAACTTTGCTAACATGCGCCGTGCCACGTGTTACCATCACAGCCAATCTGCTAACGTGTGTCGTGCCACGTGTCATCATCCTACGGTGCCGACAGTCGTCATCACCACATGTCACTCCACGTGTCTGCCACATCATCATATACATCACCGGTTGACCGAGTCAAAGTGCCACATCATCGCCACGTCATCATCAACCAATCACAGCGTGCCACGTGTCATCATTATATGGTGTCGACATTCACTTTCGCCACGTCAGCGCCACGTCAGATCAATTATTGACTCGTTGACACGTGGCGGATAAGAATCTGAAATCATCCAATCACGATCTGCCACGTGTCGTAATAATTGAGCTCCCAACCACTTTGCCACGTGTCACCTTATCACCTTATCCAGAATCCCAAGCGACGAACCAGAAGCTGCCACGTCGACAATCACCAGCGTTGTGACGCGAGCTGGGCGTCGCGACGCCGAACCCCTACTGACGCCTATAAATTCAGCTCGATTTCAGAATTCAAATCATGCATTCCTTGAGTTTTGTAAGGACTTTAAGGATTGCATCTTGTGTGTTTAAGTTTTTGTAATTTAATTTAAGCATTTTTACTTTTAGTATTTTCAATTATGCACTTTTACTTTTTGTAATAAAATTTTATTTTATTTTATTTTTCTTTTTTTATGTTCAGTAGTTAATTTACTGCTGGGGTAAAGGTGAAGCTTTTTACTTTTATAATTTAGATTAATCTCCCTTAATTATAATAAATAAATTATTTAAAACCTGACTTAATAAGGATACTGCTATATTGGTCGGTTGGTAATTATTTTTAAACTGGTTTTAACCTGACTTAATGAGGATACCGCCTGGTTGGTCGGTTGATAATTAATTATTAATTTGACTTAATCAGGATACCGCCTATATGGCTGGTTGGTAAATATCACACAGATTTATATATTATAATAAGGGAGATTTCTAAATTAGAAATAGTAAAGGTAGATAATTCTTTAGTTTGTTTATTGAGTCTTAAGCTTAATGCTTCTTGTTGTCTGATCACCAATAAGATTGATGTGGTAAATCTAAAATAAACTTGACAAAGGAATTTTAGGTTTCAGCCTTAAACTTAATAGCCCATGATCTTCATTGATGATAGATAACCCCTTAATAGATTTTCTTACAGGATAGACATATACCTGTTGGGCGAGGGTAGCCATAATTGGAACTTAATCTTAATGAATCCAGGTAATTTGGTTGACATAGACATATGGTTCAATTGGGTTATACTGGGTATTTGCATCTGACCATCGACAGAGGCTTTTGCATAATTTCGTGTTCCAGGTTAGCAAACTAATTTATTACACATAAATAAGAGAATCAATTCATCTTTATAATAATATTGTGTGGAGTCATGACCCTAGATCTTTGAGTCTTTTATTTTATTTTCCTTAGTATTTTCTTTTGAGTCTGTTTTTATTTTAATTAGCAAATCTACATTCAACCAACCAAAAGTAATCAAACAATCATTCTCTTATCCCTATAATTAGATATCTGTAAATAAATAGTATCAATAATTAATAACAACAGTGAGAATTAAGTCCTCGTGGGATCGATATTTTTATACTACTTGAACGATACATACGCTTGCGTTATACATGTGTGTTTACGCCGGTCAGAAACCCGAACATAAATTTCATAGCCGATTCTGAATTGACGGTTGTATGATCTGCACTCGGGATACCACTCCACATACCATTGAATATTGACAAGCCATGTGTGTTTTTACATCTTTTTTGTGTTGTGTTAAAAATGAAAAATACAAAAACATCATAAAATAAAAAAGGACCAAATTTTTTTTATGGCTTGTTAGAGCATGAATAGCATGTGCATGTGATCCTGATATGTATGATATATGGTTATGCATGTATAATATGGGTGTGACAAAAACTCTTGGTATATCTTGTGCTTGCACTTCACATACACGATTTTATTATGTCAAAGCTTGGTTGCATATATGAGTTTTTGGACTAGCAATCTAACCTATATCATACTTAGTTCACTAAAATAGTGTGACCTTTGACTAGATGACTTTGCTATCCCCTTTTAAAAGAAAAAAAAAATATATATATATATATATGAATATATATATATATATATATATATATATATATATATATATTTACATGAGACTCAAGTACAAAAGAGCCAATGGGATAAATTCAAAAGATAATGGCAAAAATCCTTCACTCGAAAAAGTTTTTATATATGAGCTCATCATATTTATAGGGAAAATATCATAGCATGCAACCAATGTTGCTTAATTTCAGGACCTAGTGGTGCTGGGTTTGAACATCTATTTTGTGGATTTGGTTTGTTAAGTGTAACATCCACGATATGAGAGATGTTAGCGGCAGGGGATAGCAGTTCTAACCCCATTAGCCTCTGACTTCCCGACTGTATTATAAGCCATTCAAAAGCAATGTCATGCACGGAGACCATAACCCAACTTAACAATATAAAATACCTTTGTTTCTCATAACTGTATAGTCAAAAATACTTTTCTTTACAAACATTAACAGACACTCATAATGACTTATACTACACTAGTGTATACATGCAACTTTACTTTGACTCTGACTGGATTCTCATGCTATCTGACTCTGTGCTGGTGGACACCATCTCTAGTGATTGCATCGGTATCCGTCCTCCTAAGCTTGTCTGCCGAGAAACCTGCAACATACAAAGACTAGAGTGGGGGTTAGATCGCTATACGATCTAAGTGAGTGGACAAAACTGAAAAACTAATACGAAAACTTTTTAGTTTCAAAACTTAGATTTCAAAACATCTTTTATGTGAAAAACTCTTCTTCTGAAAGCTTTCTTGAAAACCATACTCTTCTTTTTTCTGAAAACTTCTGAAAAAGATATCTCTGGTGCTCTACGCCCAGGAAAACGACTCAACTGGGCATGTCCGGGAATAATTCAACCGGGTCTCTAAAACTGGTGTTTTACGCCCAGGAAAACGACTCAACTGGGAGTCTCTGAAACTTGTGGTCTTGGGGTGTTACGTATCGTTGTCCCCCAAGCCACAAACTAGAACTGGGGGTGCGGATCTATGCTACCACCCAATCTCTGAAACTAGGGTCTAGGGGCGTTACGTATCGCCGTCCCCTTAGCCCTGCTCTACGTGTGCACACGGTATCTGTCTGTCAATTCCAAATGTGCCAAGTTACATACCGGGGTGAGTTTTTACCTTATGCCTCGAAAAACTTGAAAATCATACTTTAAATCTTAAAACTGTAAACAATGTTTTCAAAAAATCTTTTACTTTCTCAAAACATAACTGTATACGAATAATAACTGAAAAGGAAATATTCTAATAACTGAAAAGGAAATCTTCTAACGCCCTAAAGCATAAAATGTAAGTCTGAAGCAAAAATAAAAATTAGTTTTAAAGCAGAGTGTCCACTCACTGTGTTTGAGTATGGCTGGAACTGGATCCTTGGTCGAAGGAAAATGCGGTTCCTGAGGATAACCTATGATCAAAACTTAATTAGAATCAACGGTTATAAAATACGATTCATAAATAAATAAATTTCCTTAACCTAACCGGATTTCCTTATTAGACCATTTTTATTCCTCAAATGAAATGTAAAACAGAAATCCAGATTTTCGGTTGCGCTTCGCATCTCCTAAATTTTTTTTTCTAGTTCCTGGTCGTCGCGTCGCGACGCGCCGTCTTCTTCCTGGGCAGATTCTGCCCTGCCAAACTAGTCCCTAAAATCCAAATTCACATAACCCAAATCAAATTCTACTTTATATTAACACTTTCCAAGCCAAAACCAACACACAATACATCATCTTACACTCCATTCTACATACATTAACCATCAATTTATCAACAATTTAACCTTTAATTCACTTCATCCACTTCACAAATTCACACCCAATTTTTAGCAAATGAGGTCTACCAACCTTTCTATTGATTCAACACAAAAAGAATCACATATTCATCATCATACACATGTTCTCAACATAATTACAACCAACTAATATTCAATCCATTAATTTCACTTAATTCTTACTCCAAAGGTAGTTGGGGATTTTACACCAATCAATAACCATTTATTCACCATCATATCTTAGCTAATTAACCTTCTCTAATCATCAAAACTTAAAAACTCCACAAATAAGAAAATAGGTCAAGTGGGTTTTCTTACCTTTTTCCCATGTTTTCCTTCATTCTTTAAGTTCCATGGATGTCAAGCTTCTATGCTTCTCCCTCCCTTTCTTCTTTCCTTCTTTCTTCCTTTCCTCATTCTTTTTATTCTTTCTTTCTTCTTCTTCTTCTCTTTTTTTTCTCCCTCTACTCTTTCTCTTGGCTCCATCTTCTCTTCTTTCATTTTATTTTTTTCATTTTTCACTTTTGGAAAATGGTGAATAGTAGTCCCTTATATAGTGGACCCAAATGATATAAGAAAGTTGTAGAAGAATGAAGAAAATTTGAGACTTTTTCATTTTAACCCCGAAATTACTATTCATCCAAAATTTTGACTTGCATTTTTGACCATCTTCTGTTCTGAATTTGGGAAAACATTCAACGCGGAAGTTGTAGGTCTCGATCTCAGATTTCCGACAATATAAAATTCATAAAAATCGAAGTTTATATGAAAACTTTATGCCCCGAATACCATGGGTTGTCAAAGGAGAACATCGTACAGTCTCGTCCAGGGGTTTTGAGGAATAACCGATCGTACCCAAAGTCATTTATGAGTATATTTGAGTCTCAACATAATTTATTTTATGTGCCTTCGTCCCATACGTAACAGTACAATTGTATATAGTAGTAAAAACTACAGGTCATTACATTAAGAGATAGATTTCTTTGGTTGTGCCCAGCTCATAAAATAAGGTCTTAAGCCTTGATTTGTTATGCACCTATTTTATCACGCAAGTGCTTGTTTATGCTTTGGTGTTTATGTCATATGCATAAGTATTTTATTTAGCTAAATTTAAAATGATGCATATTATTTCATGTCATAAACAGCTGAATACTGACTGGGTATCATTGTATTTGCTTAAAGTGTCGTTTCAGTCAGTTTTTGATAAGCATTTTTTTTTACCTCATTGTGTGCTTGTGTGTGTGCTCCTTGTTTTTGCATACATTCTTTCTTTGCATATCTCTGAGTGTTTACTTCTCGTTTGATCATATGCTAACTGTGTGGGCCTGTTAGTGAGGGGGAGTTGACCGGCGTAAACACACACGTATAACGCAAGCGCACGTATCGTTCAAGTAGTATAAAAATATCGATCCCATGAGGACTTAATATCTAAACTATTAATTTTATGAGGTCAAATGATTACTAATATCTAACAAGTTGATTGATTGATTTAAAATGGTGACGATTCTAAATTTAAAAACAAGTAAATAAACTGGTTCGAAAGTAGGTTGGTGGAAATTCAAATTATAAAAACTATCCAGGGTTGTGATTTATTCCAATATTATTTAAAAGATGAAGTGGTTATCTTATAGTTGGGTAAAATATTGATTTATTAACCTGGAACACTAAATTATGTAAAAGCCTCTTCCGATGGTCAATTACAAATACCTAGTATAATCCAATTGAACCATATGTCTATGTCAACCAAATTACCTAGATTCATTAAGTTTGAGTTCCAATTATGGCTACCCCCGCCCGACAGGTATATTCCTATCCTGTAAGGAAATCTATTAAAGGGTTATCTATCCTCAAGGAAGATCGTGGGCTATTGAGTCTAAGGTCTTAAACTTAAAATCTCTATGTCTAGTTCATTTTAAGTTTACCTAATCAATTTTATTAATGGCCAGTTAATAAAAAGCATTAAGATTAAGACTCAATAAATAAATCTTTAAATTACCCAACCTATAATCTAACCCTTATAAAACAGTGATATTGAAATTCATCACAACCCCAGATAACTGGCTTAGTTACGACACATATTTACGGGTAGTAAAAACTTAAATAAAATAAAAGACAAAAAGTAAATTGCTGAAAATTAAATACTGAAAAGTAAATTGCTGAAAAGTAAATAAAGTAAAAAGTAAAAAGTAAAAAGTAAAAAGTAAAAAAAATTAAAAATAAATTACTGAAAAGTAAATTGTTGAAATTAAATAAAGTAAAAGTATAATAAAAGAGAATGATGGGGTTAGAGGATCAACTTTTATTACTACTATTTTAGATATCTCCCTTAATATAATATATTAAGTTTGCGTGATAATTACTAACCAGCCATATAGGCGGTATCCTGATTAAGTCAAATTAATAATTAATTACCAACCGACCAACCAGGCGGTATCCATATTAAGTCAGGTTAAAACCAATTTATAATTAATTACCAACCGACCAATATAGCGGTATCCCTTTTTAAGTCAGGTTTTAAATAGTTTTTATATTATAATTAAGGGAGATTAATCTAAATAGTAATAATAAAAGCTTTACCTTTCACCCCAGCAAAGGAGAATTACCTCCTCATTGCTTGAAAAATAAAAACTGCAAAAGTAAAGAAAGAAAATGTTGTGCGTAAAAGTAAATTGCGGAAAGTAAAAACTGAAAAGTAAAGAAAAGAAAGTGCGAAAGTGAAAATTAATTACTAAAAACTCTAAATAACTAAACTAGATACAATCTTCTTATTTATTCATTAAGAATTTCAAAGAAGAAAGTATGAATTTTACAAATGAAATGGCTTGGTATTTATAGGCAAAATTTTGCCACCATCAAATCATCCATCAAATTCTCCACCAAATCCATTATTAATTTCTCCACTAATTACTCCACCAAATCCATAATTGCTCCACTAATTGCTTATCTTGTTGGGTGGTGATTTGATAATTTTTATTAATTATTTATTAATTAATATTTTGCTTTGAAAATGATTGATAATGACTTTTAATAATTACACACCACACACTTCTGGATAGTTCATCAATTTCGGGCATGAAATCTTCAGAATTCGAAATTATTTTGCCTTTAAAAGTTGTAGATATTTGAGTCTTCTTTAATCTGGAACTTGAATCAGCTCAATCCGATATCTGAGTAAAAAGTTATGCCCAAAATACGACAGATGCGCAAAACTGGAATTTCCAAAACTGCACTTCGTCAAAACGCCATTTCAAGTTTCCAATCTCCAAAATTAAAATATCAAGTCCAATAATTGCCATTATTTGACCCATATTTCATCCTAAATGATTTCATTGAGACCCGATATTATTTTATCTGCAAAATAAACTAAAACACATCAAAAAGTTCATTAAACCCGAGAACCTAAATAAAATATTAAGTTAAAGGGGCGGTAAATATTGATATATTTTCCGCTCATCAAGAGTAAGTTTTATTTTTTGTTTGCTTATACTCTTGTATGTGTTTTCTCCTATTGTTCCTGGTACCTTCATCCTTTGTCATTTCATGAAAAAAATGAGGATAGTAGTTTAAGAGGGAGTAGTAGCATAGATTATCTATTTGATATCTCCTTTTTTAAGAATAGTTAATTAGGGGTGAACACAATTTCGGGTCAAACAGCGAACCGCATCAAACCGCACCGCACCGAACCGAACATCGTGGTTTGAAAAAATATTAAAAATGATTTTGAACCGCACCGAATCGAACCGCAAATTTCGGGTAGGTGTGCGGTTTTGACCCATGTCAAACCGCGAACCGCCCAAACCACATATTTTGACTCGAACCGCCTAAACCGCCGACCCGCGTACAAATTAAATATTATTTTATATTTTTCTTCTTCTTTAACTATGAAAATTAAGATATTTAATGATCATATAACAATATGTAATGAATAAATGAAAATTATGTAATTTTTTTTTCAATTATAATGTGAAAACACACAAAATTTTCTTAAAAAATTTATAATTCAAACCGCCGACCCGAACCGCCGCGGTTTTCCTTATCAAATTTACGGTTTCGTTCTCTAATTTCCCAAACCGCCAACCCGCGCGGTTTGAAATAAAAAGCGACAAAACCGCCCCGAACCGCACCGCGAACACCCCTAGAGTTAATATTAAGGAGGAGAATGATATCTACTACTTGTACATGCATGAGATTTATATCTGCTTCATGTTAATAGTTGATAATCCCAATGCTATTTCACGATATTTTGTTGTTTGTGGATGTTTCAAGTAAGTAGGGTTGTTGCGGAAGTGGCATTGATTTCAAGACTACTTGGTTAGTGTAGGCATTGCATTTTTGCATGTGAAACCCGATGATGAGTCTCAGTTGGAGGCACTACCTTTTTAGCTAAGGATATTGCGGGAAACGGAGGTCGGAAGGGGAAATTCAGAATAATTACGTCATCAAGTTTATTTCACAAGCTCACTGTCTTCGTTAGTGCTGCGTTCGTTACTTCGTTCGAACATCAGGCAGATTGCGAGCGTTCGTGTCGCGTTCGAGGAAGCGTTCGAACGGCATCGGTGTTTCTGGTTTTGCTGCTACCTCGCACCCCATCCCAATTAGCTCCCCAAAGCCCATAAAACACATCCCAATTTAATTAAATTAAACATTAAATATTAAATAAAATATTTAAACCATTTACCAATTAAATAAAACACAAAATAATCAATCATAACAAATCAAATATATTAACTTCCTAACTAAACAAATCACATACTAAATTAAAAAGAAGATATGCCTAATTAAAATCAATCATAACCAATTAAAACCAATCAAATATTTGACTTCCTAATCTAATAAGACATCTACCAATTTAAAATAGTTGACTTCCTAATTTAAAATATTTTGTCCCCCCTCAATCTTGTGTATACCATCCTTAAGACTCTTAATTTGGAAACTGGATCTATTCCTTGTGAGACAAGGGCAAACCCTAGCTCTCTTCTATATAAACAACCCCTAACCAAAGCCATGCTCTCCTTGACACATATAATTCACGCCCAACTCTCTCTAATATCTTACAATTCACGGCAATAGAACCATAACAAGTAAAGAATAATTCTCTTCATCTCTCCACTCTCTCTAATACATGCCCAAGACATCAAAAACACTTCACATATACACAAAAAGAGAAAAAAGAGCCCTAATCAAACTCACCCTTAGCCGAATCCAGAACACCAAAATCCTTCAAAGTCGAGACCACCACAAGCAATAACCCTCCTTAGCCGAATCAAAACACTCCCCTCCTTCACCGATAACACATCCCTCATACAGCCCTTACAACCACTGAAACACCCCCTAATAAACACTCAAAACCATCCCCCTAAAACACGCCTAAACAGCCCCCTAAAACACGCCTAAACAGCCCCTAAATCACCTTAAAACAGCAGCCCAAATCCTCTTAAAACAGTCCCTAAAAACCTTAAAAACAGTAACATAAAAACTGCATAGATAATCTTAAAAATAATCACACACAACTGCACTAAGAACCCACACAAACTTGGAACAGTTCATTGAAACGTCAAAACAGGTGGCCTGAGCAGTGAGCAGCAAAACAGAGGCCGAACAGGAGCAGAACGGAGTTCGAACCGCAAGCAAAATAGCAAAGCAGTGAGCTAGGACGCTAAACCAGTGAACCGGAGAAGTTAAGGAGCTGTACCCTTCCGACGTCCGTGAAACGCAAGCCTGAAAGTGGGAAAAAAGGTTAGACCTGAGGGTATCTTTCACACTCATTTTTCTGTATTATTTATTAAATATTACTTGCATGATTGTCAAGTTGAAATGCATGTTGTGGCCTTTGAGTAGATAAATATGCATGAATTATGAGATGTAATATGTTGTGGCTGTGGAATAAAATGAGAGACGTGTCAACTCTCGCGGTATATCGGATGGAAACCCGGACATAAATTTCATAGCCGATTCCGAATGGACGGTAATATGATCTGTACTCGGGACACAACTCCACGTACCGCTTGAGCAAACGGCACCCTCTTTTGTTTTGTGTTGCTTTTGTTTATTTTTCGTCACTTGAATTTTGTATGTTGTTTATTTATGCATGATTCAATCGAGTGCATGGGCTTAGTAAGTGGAATGAAATATCCCCTATGGGGAGGGGTTAAAGCCCTTTACCACGATGCTTTGCCGCGCCGGTTGATGTGTGTTCGGTTGGATGCAAGATACGTTCAATCGGGCATACTTAGTTTGATATTATTGTCTTTATCTTTTTATGCATGGTTCAATCAAACGCATGGGCTTAGTAAGTGGAATGAAAGATCCCTTATGGAGAGGGGTTAAAACCCTTACCACGATGCTTTACCGCGCCGGTTGATGTGTGTCCGGATTGGATGTAAGATGTGTTCAATCGGGCATACTTGGTTTTGATATGATTGGCTCTGTTTTTGTATGTATGATGCGATCGAGCGCATGGGCTTAGTGAGTTAGTCCAAAGGTCGTCTATCTGAGAGACGAAGAGCCTAAAAGGCCACCTTTGTGACACTACTTCGCCGCGCCGGACGAAGTGTGTTTGGGTTGAATGTACGTTCAATTGGGCATACGAAGTCCTACACTTTTATTGTCTTTATTTCATGTGTTGTGATATGACGCGCATGGGCTTAGTATGTTGGTCTAAAGGTCCTCTCTTTGAGAGATCAAGAGCCCCAAAAGGCCACCTTTACGGCAGTACTTCGCCGCGCCCCTTTATTTTGTTGTTTATGTATTGCGTCCCATTTCATGCATCAGGTCTGTTCCCGTTCGAACGCGTTTACGAACGCAACTCAAATGCGCATACATTTTGCCTTATCATGCATCAGGTCTCATTTCCGTTCGAACGCGTTCACGAATGCCATACGAACGTGAGCATTCTGTTTCATTTCCGTTCGAACGCGTTAACAAACGCTATACGAACGTGAGCATTCTGTTTCATTTACGTTCGAACGCGTTAACAAATGCCATACGAACGTGAGCATTCTGTTTCATTTCCGTTCGAACGCGTTAACAAACGCCATACGAACGTGAGCATTCTGTTTCATTTCCGTTCGAACGCGTTTACGAACGCTACACGAACGCGAACACACTGAACTGAGACATATTCATCACATGCCATGTATAATTGTTTCTTAGGTGATTTTTTTATGGAACCACACATAGTCATTCTTATCTTTGTGCACATAATAATGAAAAGCATGTTTATTCCATTAGTTGCGTCGTTTGCCTTAGTCTTGATTTAACACATTACGATTCATATACCTATGCCATGATGACTTTGGAGTATTATTTCTTGTGATATATCGGATGGAAACCCAGACATAAATTCCGTAGCCGATTCCGAATGGACGGTAATGCGGTCTGTACTTGGGATACAATTCCACGTATCACTTGGAAAAGTGCTCACATGTATGTTTGTGCGGATATTATGTATGCTTGTGTTTTTCATGAATATGATATGCTAAATGAAGTTGTATGTTCGTTGTTACTTTGAGGTATTTTCAGGCATGTGTTCTTAGATATGAGATATATGTGAAATGTATGTATAAGTGTTATTTTGTACCCATGAATATAGAAGCATGATATTCTTAGGAATAAGTGTTACTTAAGCCTGATTAAATTATTATGTAAATCCTTTCATTACAAATGGCATAAGTAAGGGACCATTCCGAACCCAACGGTTTGAGGTCTTCCCTTGCGAGGGGTGAGTGCGGCCTTAAATCTCATTTTCCCGGTTCACACCGGGTGGCGACTCCATTATTCTCCGGTTTAGTCCCCCGTGGCTACTCCGTACTCCCGACCGGCCACGAGCCCGGGACAGCATGCGTCGCCCCAGATTTCTGTGTTCCCACAGTTAGCTATCAGGTTGAGTCTTAATGTAAAAAGTCATTGTTTTGATGGTTGACAGTTGACTATTTTCTTTTTGGGTCTAATATCGTAGTCTTTGTATTAGATAGTGTTTTGTAACGGAATGCCAAAGGGGGAGATTGTTAGTTCCATGTTTATTGCCAATGCCCGTGACAAAACAAGTTTTATTGAGTTATAACAAGCCTTGAAGATCTTTGTGCAATTGGATTAGTTTATGGTAAAGTTGGAACATTTTCATTAGTGCTGTGTTAGTTTCAGCGTTCGAACGAGTGGCGTTAGTGGCACGTTCTCCATTGCGTTCAAACAAAATATTTCAGAGAGTCAGCGTTCATGGTGCATTCGAGTAGCGTTCGAACAAGTTTTTCCAGTGGACACGCGTTCGTGGTGCGTTTGAATAATTGTTCGAACGTGACTGCGATCTGGACACGTTTTTTTATCCTTTTCACTTTGAAAAACCCTAGTTTTACACCCTACCTATAAATAGAACATGTAGCCTGTTGGGGTTTTGGGCAAAGGCCGAAAAACGGAAACGCTGTTCGGGCGAAATCATAATTTAAAACTTTTAAATTACCGAATAAATTATTCAATATCTAATATGAATAATTTATTCATATTTCACCTAAACACATTTATTCGATATCAAATAACGACATAAAAAAAGTAGAAACTTTGAGAAACCTTTACGAAAAGCGTTTTTTTTCGCAAAATGACGCAAAACGCATTTTTTACCGAACCGACCACCTAACACGTATGGGGACTGCGCAGGTCAACCCCAATAGTGTTAGGGCAGTTCATGGGCTGCCCGAACAGTGACAAATTCACTGTTTGAACAGCTGTCACCCGGTAACGCCATTTTTCACCGTTTTCGTTTATTTCAACTCCGAAACCATTTCGGGCCATTGTTCCAACACCCTAAACACATCCAATATATTTATATGACATAAATTTCATCAACATAAACTCAAATTTTCCATATATGATCCAGAAACCAAAAATGCCAATTTTTCATGCTTTAAATCCAATTTTTCAAGATTAATCTAATTGATCAAAACATCAATCAAAGTCACCACATATGAACCACCCATGAATAATTCTAGGCATTACAAGAGTATTCAGAACACTCTAGAATGGCAACATATCATCAAATGAACAAATTGGATATATATTACAATAATAGCACCCAAAACACTTCACACATGCATCAAATCCTTCCAATTCATTCACCAAAACCAAAAGCCCCAATTTTCACAAACAAAGGAACCCTAGAACTATTCCAACAATTCAATAAAACAAGAAACTAATTTTCAAGCTTAGAGTTGTAGAAGATTACCTTTAATCTCTTGGTTTCCTAAGCTTTTCTTGAATTTTTTCTTCATTTTCTTCATGATTTGATCAAATAAATCTTAGGGCTATTTTTCTCTTGTGTTTCGGCCATGGTGGATTGTTCAAGGAAATGAAAAAAAAAATTCAAATAAAAATAAGAGATGACCGACTCTTGGGGGGTAAAATGGTCATTTTGTAAAATTTTAATCCAATTAATTATATTAAACTTTATGTTAACTAAATATAATTGCACACATAAAGTTTAATTAAATCATGTCATGTGTTCCAATAATAATTAAACATATTTCATAACATTTATGAAATATATATATTATTTAACTATTCAAATATTTAACAATTAAATATCTAAATAATTAATTAATATAATTATTATTATATGTGTATGTAAGCATTGCATTTTTGCATATCAGCCCGATGATGAGTCTCGTATGGAGACACTATCTCTTTAGTTGTGAAAGTCGCGCGAAACGGACGTTGGAAGGGTAAAATTGGAAAATGGAATTTTTGTTGGATTTAATCCAGTTGTTTAGCTTCGGTTGCTTGTTGGATCTCTGTTTCAAAGCTTAACCTCGGCCCAAAACCCCCATAAACCACTTACCAAACCATAAACCAAACCTAAACACACCAAGCCCAATCCAAAATAATTAAAACATTTAAAATGCATGTCACAAATTAAACTAAAACCAATTAAATTAAACTTAAATTAAATTAAATCACATTCCTAAACTAAATAAATCCAATTAAATTACCTTCCTAATTAAAACAAATCTCTTTCCAAAACTAAAACAAATAACATTCCTAATTAAATAAATCACTCACCAATTTTAATAGATTCCCCACCAAAAATATAATTATCCTTCCCTTTTTTTTACCTAATTAAATCAAATCCATCCCCATTTACATTAAATAACAAATACATATATTCATGACATGTGTCAAAAACTCATTTGACAATTAATTAATGTGTATCTAATCAAATTATGTATCAAATACAAATACATAATAAATATTAAATGACCAAAATCCCCTAATGCATGTGTTATCGTTTAACTGATTAAACGATTCGAATTAACTCATTTAATCCGATGAAGTATTATGAATAATCTGTATTATTCATATCGCATTGCCCAAGTGCTCAACGAGTACACTTCATATTGTGGGACTCTCTAAGTTTAGGTTTATCTGTCACGAAATCCAATTTCGTGTCCATAATTCACCCACTCATGAATTATGACTAGGGGTGAGCAAAACCGGTTTCGATTCCGGTTTCGCATGGAACCGGAACCTAACCGGAAAAAATCAGTTCCTAACTAAGTGCAACCGAAACCTACCCAATTAAATAGGGTACCCTATTATTCGGTTCCAATTCGGTTCCGGCCCGGTTCCAAATTACCCTATTAATTTAACTGTTATTTATGTACGAAATGGGATGAAGGTATATTAACTTAACTATCTACAACAATATATTAACAAAGTATACAAATGATCATGCATTGCAAGCCATGCATTTAATCTGATTGCCAGTGACATCCATTTGTTGAGGCAGAATAAACTTGTTTATTTATTGGGTTGATGATTATCCTTATTCCTTAATTTGGTTTATGAAGATTTTAATTTTATCTGATCTTTTCCTTGAAAAGGTAACAAAAATCTTTTGTAAAGCTAACAAATCAGTCTCTCCATACTCACAACTTATTGAATGCGTTCTGCCATTTTGGATAGTGTTAAATTCTTATTTTGTCGTCATTAACTTCAGTTGAGTTACTTCTATGCAGCTAGTACTGACATGTAAACACTATTGTTCCTATCTTATGGGTAACAACATGAACTATATTAGTATTATTATTATTTTTGTCGTTTCAGTTATTAATTTTCCGCTGAACTTACTAAGATGCCAAGATTCGGCCATGAACTTCATTGTTGTTCATCCCTTTCTAATTCATAATATAGCTGGTTGGCCGAGTGACCCAACCCAAACACAAATCCAAGTTCCTATTCATTTAGGCCCACGTTCATCAAATGTCTTGAGGGTCGGCCCATGTTATAAATTCGGTTATGTAATCGGTCCACAATCGGGTATTAAAATCGGGTATCAAAATCGGGTATCTAATATGGTTCTCAAATATGATTCCGGTTCCGGTTCTATGGTCCGGTTTCGGTTTCGACTATTATGGAACCGGAACCGGACCGGTTACAACCGATTCCGGTTCCAAACCCAGATTTCCGGTCCGGTTCAAATCGGTTCCGGGTAGACCCATAACCGATGCTCACCCCTAATTATGACGACCACGGATAATCTCGCTAAACTATGCAAGTCGAGGTCATTGCATACGTATAATCCCTCTGTCACAGGCTATCCATATTATACATGGGATATAGATAAGAACGTCAACTATGTTCGGTATAATATAGTCGACTTTCAATTTTTGATCTCTAAATAACACTCAGAACTGATTTCCGAAGTTATACCACGGTCATGGATTTACTAGATCTCAAACACTTGTAGGATGCATATGCCTTGTACACAATACTGACGGATTCTATCTTGATATGCATTGGATATCATGAGCATCAGTCAACACCCAACGAACAGGCAGAGGTCTTTATGAGTGGTAATTATATCACTATTTCTCACTCATTTAACCTAATATCTTGTTAAGTTTATCGGGTTTTGTGAACATTTTGATGTGTTTTGGTGTTGTTTTACATATAAAAAAAAGTTTGGGAAGCATTGGAAGCAATTCGGGGCCAAAATAGTGAAAAATGACAAAAAAAAAGGCAAAATAGTAATTTGGCGCGTCGCGACCGCTAACGTGCGCTGGGATCCTGCTAAAATACATCGTGACACGTATCAAAATCAGAGAAGTTTGCTCAAATACGCCGCTAACGTGCGTCGGATGCTAACGTGAGCCTGCCATATGTCATCATCAAAACAGATCATGATAACATGTGTTGTGCCACGTGTCACAATCATATGGTGCCAAAATTCACGTGACACATGTCATCTTTTGAATGGACATCATCAATTACGTGACATGTGTCAGCCACGTGTCATCTACGTGTCTGACACGTGTCTACCACATCAGCTGTAATGTCGAGTCATCTGCCACGTGTCGCCACGTCACCAACAACCAATCATCGCCAGCCACGTGTCAGCATCTCAGTAGACCGAATCATAACGCGTGCTACGTGTCAACATTCTATTGGGCCGACAGAAGCCGCGTGCCACATCAGCAAGTCAACAATTCAACACGCGTTTGACCTGTAAACACGTCCCAGCGTCGCGACACAAGAACAACTTGCGCGTCGCGATGCGGGCCTGTCCAGATGCCTATAAATTGAGGCCATTTGCACTTCATTTGTTTTGTGCTTTCCTTAGGGTTTATATAGACTTTTAAGGATTGCATCTATTTTGTAAATTATTGTAATAATTAAATTATGTATTTTTAATTTTAATTTTATTTTTAATTTCTTTTATGTTTTGCAGTTAAATTTCCGCTGGGGTAAAAGGTGAAACATTTAATATAATTATCTAGGTTAATCTCACTTAATTATAATATTTAAATTATAATTTAATTGGATTAATTAATGACAGCCTTTATTACCACCTATATGGTCAGTTTAAATATAAATTACTTAACCGCTTATATAGCCGGTCTTTATATGACAGATAATTACCGCCTATATGGCTGGTGTAGTTGGACTAAATGGATTACCGCCTATATAGCTGGTTTTAAATGTTTAACATTATTAATTCCTGAGAAAACATAACAGAAAATAATTTATATATTATAATAAGTGAGATTCCTAGGTTTGAAATATTAAATGTGGATCCCATTACCCCAGCATTATCTTTTTATTCTAGGGAAGTGACAAAACATAATATTCACATACTTAATAATTGATTTAATTATATATTGGGTAATTTTTTAGTTTGTTTATTGAGTCTTAAGCTTAATGCTTCTTGTGGTAAACTTAAAATGAACTTGACGAAGGGATTTTAGGTTTCAGCCTTAGATTCAATAACTCTCGATCTTCCTTGAGGATAGATAACCCTTTAATAGATTTCCTTACAGGATAGACATATACTTGTCGGGCGGGGGTAGCCATAATTGGAACTTGAACATAATGAATTCAGATAACTTGATTAACATCGGAATATGATTAATTGGGTTATTTTGGGTTTTTGCATCTGACCATCGGAATAGGCTTTTGCATATCTTTGTGTTCCAGGTTAGCAAACTAATTTATTACACATATATAATAGAATCAATTCATCATTAGAATAATGTTGTATGGAGTCACGACCCTGGATATTTGTGTGTTTTATTTATTTTCCTTTGTATTTTCTTTTCTATTGTTATTTAATTATGTGTTCAGCAAAGCCACATTCAATCAACCAAAAGCAATCATTCCCTTCGCCCTTTTAATTGGATACCTGAAAATAAATAGTATCAATAATTAATAACAACAGTAGAAATTAAGTCCTCGTGGGATCGATATTTTTATACTACTTGAACGATACGTGCGCTTACGTTATACACGTGTGATTACGCTGGTCATGTCTGATCTAAATAGATCGGTGACGTGACTGCCATCAAAGTGTGGAGGATAACTCATGTATCTCACTGTGGTATCTCAAGTCGAATGACCACTATGCTCGCTAAAATTGAGAAGATTCCTATTGACGTTGGTGTACCATCTATTAAAAAATCTTCAGTGAGTCATTCAGTGTTTATCAAATAAACACCTACATGTCTATACGAGTCTCCCGAGACTAATATTTCATGGGATAAACCATCGGACCTAGTCGGATATACGATATGTACTAGTCTCAGCAGATTTTACTAACCGACTCGTGTTAGTAAATCTTGACCAGGAACTTTATTTAAGGATATACAACTTATAGTGACGCATCCCAATGTCAATTACAAACTACGTTGTAACTGCACGCTATATTATAAATCCTAGGGTCTTTGTCTAATATACACATATCATTAAACCAGATTCAGTTTCGATCTAATCATAATTGAATATCCAATCGTAATTAGATCGAATATGTGTATAAAAGACAAGAGGTGCTACCATTAAATAAGTAATATTATGGAAAAAGGAATTGTTCGTATTTATGAATCGGACATAAATACGATCTGGATTGGCACTCCGAACACCAACCTTAACAATTTCTCCCACTTTCTCTAGTGTCAATCCACGGTATCATATACACATCGCAATGTATATCACATATTTATGGCCCTCAAGAGCTCACCTAGCATTCAAGAGGTAGGCAACAACAAGTAAGTCCGCTTTAACAAATTGAGTCTGTCCAACAAACTCAATTGTTTTCCTTAGCTAGCATCATTCATATTTTGTAGAATCGAAATTTCACATCAATATGACTCATACGCTATATCAGTATTGTGCAATAGCTACTGAGTTGTCTATGTATTTAGAAATCAAATCCAAATATTATGAGACAACCTCAAGCACTACACTAATATGAAAACTTCTAATCTATAGGGTCACTATGCAACTTCATAAGGCAATACTTCATAAGTTGCAACTGATTCCACTAGTTTAGTAGAATCAATGGTAAAACTCCCACTGCATCTTTTCTGACTTTATATGACATAGACCATCTAATTTCATAATTAGGATCAAAACTAATCTAACCTTATGGTTGTAGACTAAATTCTCCATGAATAAGAAACTCATTCTTAATATCTCTAAGATAACAAAGAACATGTTTCAAGACTCATCATATGGTCTGCAGCATATCAAAATAACTCGTAACAATTACGATTAAATTGATATTTTTAATCGCATATAATATAGTATTCATTACGCCATCATCCTATGATGTATAATATTGACTAGACATTCAAAATATTCTATCAGTATTTCATCAGAAACATATTGAAAGTTCTCGAACCATTCAAGACGTTCAATATATATTCTCTTAGAAACTCACAACTAAGTCATGACAAATCATTAACTAAGTTACGGAGTAAAGAAAACTATCTAAGGTAATTTTCAATTCATTAAACTACATACATTCAATGTATTAGTCTAATAAATCTAGTGGTCCAATGATGATCATTGGTTAAATGAGATTTAATCACATCCTGAATATAATATTCATTAAATGGATAAGGATATATGGTGTGAACTCATATCAGACCATCCTTTACCATATGGAATAAGCATCCAATGTTTATGTGATAAAAACTCATAAAACACTGTTCTAAGTTATTTAGTTAACCGAACATTTTCTTAATGTTTATCTTTTCATTAATGACACTACTAGTCATATTAAAATATGTAACAACTGTTTATAAAGAACAAGTAACTATCTAATAGTCACAAGTTCTGATATCAAATATCAAAACAGTTATTAAACATTATTTTAAATAACTAGACGGGAGATCTGGTATCCAATACCTACAGTTTTCGTATTGCGAGAATTAATATTCTTTATACACAACTATACACATCTCTTTTCTGAAGCTCTATAATTTGCCTTCAATTATCCACAACAATCGCAAATAATTGATTAGTAAACTGAGTCAGACACATGACTTCTAAAAGTCATTAAAGCCAAGAAATGTCATTATAAGATAAACAAAATACCTAATGGTGTTTTCTTAATGCCAGTCAAGAATCTCGAGACATGAACTGATTCGTGTCAATTCTTACTGCACAAGAAACAATCCTCTCTAGATAATTATATCCTAAAGAGATATATATTTAGATTACTAATCGTGACTTAGTAACTAAGTCACTAACCATCTTGATTTTCAAGAAAATTAGAACAACAGTTCCCGATGGTTTGAACTAATCTAACAATATATAAGTCTACTGTCATTCTAGAATCTATTCTAGAAATACACAACCATAAGTAAAGTCATAAAATATATTCAAGTAATATGTTATATAGTGGATTAGAAGTATGATTCTATAAACAATATAGAATAAAGGAAAACAAAAGCAGCAAATTCCATAAAATTACACACTACTTTAGTTATGGATTTTTTAACACAGTGGTATCTCCCACTACTTTACGTAATACCGTAATCCCCAAAGGAGAACGTGAATTCAATAATTAAATCGAATTCCATATTGAGAGTAGGATCACATGAATATATTTCGACTCACAACTTTGGCACGATCTCGCCTACGTATATTCATTAGGTAGACAACACATTGTCAATCACTCACCAGTGACTCTTGATTTTGGTCATGATCATTTCTCGTTATGACAGCTTTGGCACGTTCATAAGGATTCGTATCAAGGCTTCACTTGCCAATGAAAAACTCAAGCTACCGATGTAGTCCTGACAGCTTTGGCACGTTCAGGATTTCCACTTTCACTTGAATTTATCTAGTATCAATATACAACCGGCATGGATAAAATTTGATCAACTACACCCTCATTGCTTTGGCACGATCTCGGATACAGCCATAGAAAGTTACCCATAAACCGTATTGACAAGACGGACAAAGAAATATACATCCAATACACGTTACATTACAGCCTTATTTTAAGCAAGGATATTCCACAAGGAAGCATTGCTCCACATCAAATGCAGAATTTTAATCTAAATTATTTTCTAAATAATTCAACCTTAGAAAACATAACTCAATTTAACAAATAAATTTTCGTTACGTTTCCGTTAACGTAGAACCGAAAAGTCAAGAAACATATAGATTACATGCATGTGTGAACATTAAAATTGGATTACATATCATATATCAAGCATGACTAATGTAATGGATGAAGCATCAGACCTGCTCTGATACCATTTTTGTTGGGGTTTTGGGCAAATGGCGCACGAAGGAAGCGTTGTTCGAGCGAAATCATAATTTAAAATTTTTAAATTACCGAATAAATAATTCAATATCTAATATGAATAATTTATTCATATCTCACTTATTCGATATCAAATAACGACATATATAAAGTAGAAACTTTTACGAAAAATGTTTTATTTCGCAAAATAACGCAAAATGTGTTTTTGACCGAACCGACCATCCAACACTTATGGGGACTGCCCAGGTCAGCCCCAATAGTGTTAGGGCAGTTCATGGGCTTCCCGAACAGTGAAACATTCATTGTTTGGACAGCTGCCACCCGGTTAGCTCAAAAGTGGTCATAACACTCTAGAATGGCAATATATCATCAAATTAACAAATTGGATACATATTACAATAATAGCACCCAAAACGCTTCACAAATACATCAAATCCTTCCAATTCATTCACCAAAACCAAAAACCCTAATTTCCACAAAAAAAATGAACCTTATAACTATTCCAACAATTCAAGAAAATAAGAAACTAATTTCCAAGCTTAGAGTTGTAGAAGATTACCTTTAATCTCTTGGTTTCCTAAGCTTTTCTTGAATTTTTTCTTCATTTTCTTCATGATTTGATCAAACAAATCTTCGGGCTATTTTTTTCTCTTCTGTTTCGGCCATGGTGGATTGTTGAAGGAAATGAAAAAAAAAATTCAAATAAAAATAAGAGATGATCGACTCTTGGGGGTAGAATGGTCATTTTATAAAAAAATTAATCCAATTAATTATATTAAGCTTTATGTTAACCAATCATAATTGCACACATAAAGTTTAATTAAATCATGTCATGTGTTCCAATAAGAATTAAACATATTTCATAACATTTATGAAATATAGATATTATTTAACTATTCAAATATTTAACAATTAAATATCTAAATAATTAATTAATATAATTATTATTATATATGTATTTTTATTTACATTAAATAACAAATACATATATTCATGACATGTGTCAAAAACTCATTTGACAATTAATTAATGTGTATCTAATCAAATTATGTATCAATACAAATACACAATAAATATTAAATGACCAAAATCCCCTAATGCATGTGTTATCGTTTAACTGATTAAACGATTCGAATTAACGCATTTAATCCGATGAAATATTATGAATAATTGTATTATTAATATCGCGTCGCCCAAGTTCTCAACGAGTACACTTCATATTGTGGGACTCTCTAAGTTTAGGTTTATCCATCACAAAATCCAATTTCAGGTCCATAATTCACTCATTCAAGAATTATAACGATCACGGATAATCTCGCTAAACTATGCAAGTCGAGATCATTGCATACATATAATCCCCCCGTCACGGGCTATCCATATTATACCAGGGATATAGATAAAAATATCAAATCTGTTCGGTATAATATAGTCGACTTTTAATTTATGATTTCTAAATAACACTCGGAACTGATTTACGATGTTATACCACGGTCATGGATTTACTAGATCGCAAACACGTGTAGAATGCATATGCCCTGTACACAGGACTGACGGATTCTATCTTGATACGCACTGGATATCGTGTGGAGGATAACTCATATATCCCACTGTGGTATCTCAAGTCGAAAGACCACTATGCTCGCTCAACTCGAGAAGATTCCTATTGATGTTGGTGTACCATCTATTAGGAAATCTTCAGTGAGTCATTCAGTGTTTATCAAATAAACACCTACATGTCTATACGAGTCTCCCGAGACTCATGGTTCATTGGGATAAACCATCGGATCTAGTCACGATATACGACATGTACTGGTCTCAGCGGATTTACTAACCAATCTGTGTTAGTAAATCTTGACTAGGAACTTTATTCAAGGATATATAACTTATAGCGGCGCATACCAATGTCAATTACAAACTACGTTGTAAATTCTAGAGTCTTTGTCTAATATACACATATCACTAAACCAGATTCAGATTCGATCTAATTATAATTGAATATCCAATCGTAATTAGATCGAATATGTGTATAAAAGAAAAGAGGTGCTACCTTTAAATAAGTAATATTATGGAAAAAAGAATTGTTCATATTTATTGTATTACAAATATTACAAATATTAATTGGTAATTGGGAAAATCTGAATTTGGCTTAATCTCAGCCCCCGATGAGCAAAGCGGACCCTCACGGCAGACCCACGCAGCAGACCCTGAGATCAGCCCCATAGAGTAGACCCACGCAGCAGAGCAGACACTGACAGCAGACCCTGACAGCAGACCCACAGAGCAGACCCTGGAGAGCAGAGTCAGACCCTGACGAGCGAAGGCATACCCTAGCGAGCGGACCCTCACGAGCGGACCCTGAAATCAGCTACTGACGTGATGATCCTGACACTGATGAAAGTGATGAGTGGTATTTATATCACTATTTCCACTCATTTAACCTAATATTTTGTATAGTTTCTTGAGTCTTGTGAATATTTTGATGTGTTTTGTGTTATTTTGTAGATAAATAAAGTTTCAGGTCATTCTGGAGGTGATTTGGGCCAAAACAGTGAAAATCGGCAAAAAAGGGCATTTCGGTAATTTTGGCGCGTCGCGACGCGCAAGCCTTTGGCGTCGCGATGCCTAACGTGCACCAAAGCTGCTAACGTGTGCCGGGTCAACGGGTCAGATTTTGAGAAGTTTGACTTTGCTAACGTGCATCGTGACATGTGTCACCATCACAACCGATCTGCTAACATGCGTCGTGCCACGTGTCATCATCCTACGGTGCCGACAATTACTATTTCCATGTGTGCCACATGTCATCCTATGTGTCGCCACGTCATCCGGTCAACGAGTCAACTCTACCACGCCTCTTGCCACGCCATCATCCACGTCAGCAGGTCAACCGAGTCAACATGCCACGTCATCATCAGCCAATCACGCCGTGACACATGTCGTAATCCAACGGTGCCGAAAATTGATCTCAGACGCCTTGCCACGTCATCGCCACGTCAGCATAATAATTAAGCTCTTAGCCGCCTCGCCACGTGTCGCCTTATCTTCTTATCCGAATTGCCACGTGTCAAAACCAGAGCATGCCACGTCGACTGCATCTGGCTTAGCGACGCTGTGGGAACACAGGAACTGGGCGACGCATGCTGTCCCGGGCTCGCGGCCCGGTCGGGAGTACGGAGTAGCCACGGGGGACTAAACCGTAGAATAATGGAGTCGCCACCCAGTGTGAACCGGGACAAAGATTTAAGGCCGCAATCACCCCTCGCAAGGGAAGACCTCAAACCGTTGGGTTCGGAATGGTCCCTTACTCATGCCACTTGTAATGAAAGGATTTATATGATAATTTAATCAGGCTTAAGTAACACTTAGTTCTAAGAATATCATGCTTCTAAAACCACATACATACATCAACAAGTTCATCTAAATTTATATGTAACACATATTCGAATTTGCATACAGCCTATTTGCATGTAATCTATGTCTCAATTTGCATACATAAGGTTTATCATACGGCAAGCATACAAGTTAATAAACGCATTGGTGGACACAGAAGCGCAGACAAATAGCATTCTTACTAGCATGCATATTAAGAAAAGATATTTAAGCGCATAACAGAAATAGACAACTAGAGAGGTAATACAAATGCATAACGTAAAAAAGGGGAACTACGTGCTAAGATGGACATGTCGTAATGTGATGCAAGAGGATCTGTTTACCGTGGGCGTACGTCCAGCGTTTGTAGACGCGTTCGAACGGTAAACAGAAGATTCTCGTTCGAGTAGTGTTCATAAACGCGTTCGAACGGAAATGAAACAGAATGCTCACGTTCGTATGGCGTTTTTGAACGCGTTCAAACGGAAATGAAACAGAATGCTCACGAAGGCAAAAATGCATGCGCGTTCGAGTTGCGTTCGTAAACGCGTTCGAACGGGAACAGACCTGATGCATGAAATGGGACGCAATACATAAATGGCAAATAGTACACTGCGAGGCGCGGCGAAGCATCGTGGTAAGGGATTTTAACCTCTTCAATTAGAGGACCTCTCATCGCACTTACTAAGCCCATGCGCTCGATCGCATCATGCATACAAACATAAAGACAATCATATCAAACTAAGTATGCCCGATTGAACACATCTTACATCCAACCGAACACATATCAACCGGCGCGGTAAAAGCATCGTGGTAAAGGGCTTTAACCCCTCCCCATATGGGATCTTTCATTCCACTTACTAAGCCCATGCGCTTGATTGAACCATGCATAAAAACATAAAGACAATCATATCAAACTAAGTATGCCCGATTGAACACATCTTACATCCAACCGAACACACATCAACCGGCGCGGCGAAGCATCGTGGTAAGGGCTTTAACCCCTCCCCATAGGGGATCTTTCATTCCACTTACTAAGCCCATGCGCTCGATTGAATCATGCATAAATAAGCAACATGCAGAATTCAAGTGACGAAAAAAATAAATTAACCAAAGCAACACAAGACAAAAGAGGGTGCCGTTACTCAAGCGGTACGTGGAGTTGTGTCCCGAGTACAGATCATATTACCGTCTATTCGGAATCGGCTATGAAATTTATGTCCGGGTTTCCATCCGATATAAGCGAGAGTTGACACATCTCTCATTTTATTTCACAGCCACAACATACAACATCTCATAATTCATGCATATTTATCTACTCAAGGGCCACAACATGCATTTCAACATGACAATCACGCAAGCAATATTTAATAAATAGTACAAAAAAAGCGAGTGTGAAAGATACCCTCAGGTCTAACCTTTTTGCCAACTTTCAGGCTTGCGTTTCACGACGTCGGAAGGGTACAGCTCCTCAACTTCTCCGGTTCACTGGTTTAGCGTCCTAGCTCACTGCTTTGCTGTTTTGCTTGCGATTTGAACTCCGTTCTGCTACTGTTCGGCCTCTGTTTTGCTGCTCACTGTTCAGATCACCTGTTTTGACGTTTCAACGGATTGTTCCGAGTTTTTGTTTGGGTTTTTAGTGTAGTCTTGTGAGATTTATTTTAAGGATTATGAATGCAGTTTTTTATGTTACCGTTTTGAGGATTTTAAGGGCTGTTTGAGGGCTATAGGAGTGCAGTTTTTTATGTTACTACTTTAAGGTTTATAGGGAATGTTTTAAGTGTATTTTGCTGCTGTTTTAGAGGTTAAATTACTGTTGTTTGGGCGTGATTTAGGGACTGGTTTGGGTCAGTTTCGGTTTTTGTAAGTGGGCTACGGATTGAACTGTTTGGAGAGGGTATTGTGCGGCAATGGGAGAGTTTGGAGGTCTCTTGGGCGTGCAACAGAAAGCTTGAAGGAGTGTCTTAGGTGTGATTTGAGAGATATGTGTGCTTCGGTTATTAAAGGAGGTGTAGGAGAGAAATTGTTTTTACTTCTTTATGCTATTACCGTGAATGATATTGTGTGAATGAGAGGATGGCTTTGGTGGGGGTTGTTTATATAGAGAAGGGTTAGGGCTTCACCTTGTCTCACAAGGAAGGGATTTGGTGCATTAAAGGGAGGATTTGATTTGGTTGAGCAAGGAAAGTCAAAGATTGAGGGGGGACAAATCTTGGCTAGAATAGGAAGTCAATATCTTTAATTTGTTATGATTGATTTTAATTAGGCATGACATCTTTTTAATTTAGTATGTGATTTGTTTAGTTAGGAAGTTAATATATTTGATTTATCTTCATTAGGTATGATTATATTTTTGTTTTATTTAATGGTAAATGGTTTAAATATTTTATTTAATATTTAATGTTTAATTTAATTAAATTGGGATGTGTTTTATGGGCTTTGGGGAGCTAATTGGGCTGGGGTGCGAGGTAGATGCAAAACCAGAAACACTGACACCGTTCGAACGCTTCCTCGAACGCGACACGAACGCCCGCAATCTGTTTTGGCGTTCGAACGTATACATGAACGCAGCACGAACGAAAACAGTGAACCTTGTTTATTCTGAATTTCCCCTTCCGATATCCGTTTCCCGTGGCTTCCGTGACTCAAAAGGTAGTGCCTCCAAATGAGACTCATCATCGGGTTTCACATGCAAAAATACAATACCTACAGACGCTAAGGCCTTGGCGTCGCGACGCTGGAAGCCCACCTAGGCCATAAATTCAGCTCAAGTTCAGATTTTATTGTACCATTCTCTCTCCTTTCTTTGATGAAAATAGGGAGTTTCTCTCTCTAGTGTCTTTAATTTAAGTTTTGTAAGAAATTTAATTACTTTTTGTAATAATAGTAATTTACTTTCTTTACTTTTTACAGTTTTTACTATCACCATGAGGAGGTAACTTCCCCAGCTAGGGTGACAGGTAATTATTTTACTATTGCTATTTAGATTAATCTCCCTTAAAAATAATATATTCACTATTTAAAATTTGACTTAAAAAGGATACCGCTATATTGGTCGGTGGTAATTAATTTAAATCTGGTTTAATCTGACTAATCAAGGATACCGCCAGATTGGTCGGTTGGTAATTTAATTTTGGTTCCGCCTTTATGGCTGGTTTATGGACAAATATTACCGCCTTAATGGCTGGTTAGACTTAATTTGACTTAATCAGGATACTGCCAGATTGGTCGGTTGGTAATATTATCACAAGTTTATATATTATTTTATGGGAGATATCTAATTAGTAGTAGTAAAAATAATTCATTTTACCTTAGCATTTTATTTTATTGTAACTTACTTTTCAGTATTTACTTTACCGCATTTTTACATCATGTCTTTTATTTTCAAGTTTTTACTAGCCCTAGTTATGTATTGTAACTAAATTAGTTATCTGGGGTTGTGATGACTTTTAATATCACCGGTTTATAAGGGGTTTAATTAAAGTTTGTGTAATATAAAGATTTATTTATTGAGTCTTAATCTTAATGCTTTTTAATTAACAGGCCATTAATAAATTGATTAGGTAAACTTAAAATGAACTAGACATATGGATTTTAAGTTTTAGACCTCAGACTCAATAGCCCACGATCTTCCTTGAGGATAGATAACCCTTTAATATATTTCCTTACATGATAGGAATATACCTGTCGGGCGGGGGTAGCCTTAATTGGAACTTAATCTTAATGAATCTAGGTAATTTGGTTGACATAGACATATGGTTCAATTGGATTATACTAGGTATTTGTAATTGACCATCGGAAGAGGCTTTTACATAATTTAGTGTTCCATGTTAATAAATCAATATATACCCAACTTTAAGATAACCACTTCATCTTAAAATGATATTAAAAGAAATCACAACCTTAGATAGTTTTTAATATTGAATTTTCTTAAAACCTACTTTCAACAATCTTATTTACTTGTTTTTAAATTTAGAATCGTCACCATTTCAAATCAATCAATCAATCCGTTAGATACTAGTAATCATTTGACTTCATAAAATTAATATTTAGATATTAAGTCCTCGTGGGATCGATACTTTATACTACTTGAACGATACGTACGCTTGCGTTATACGGTGTGTTACGCCGGTCAAGTTTTGGCGCCGTTGCCGGGGACTTATTTATCTTTTACTATTAGTTTAGGGGTTAGATACATTTACTTGTATCTAATTTCTTTTTACTTATTGTTTTTGTTTTCTTGTGTTTCAGGTTTTCAGAAACTTCATGAGACGAACCAGAATTTTTGAACTACGACCGCTTGACCCAGAAATTGAAAGAACCATCAGACAGTTGAGAAGGGAAAGGCGAGAAGGCCAAGAAGCTTTAGTCAACATGGAACCTGAACCTTTGGAGGTTGCACCACCAATTCCCATTCGAGACAGAACCATTCTGGTGGTTGACAGACTCATTTCTTTCATTGTACTCCCTCTCTTACCAGCAAATGCAGGTGACATCAAAACATGCATTCAGATGATTCAGCAGTCAGTTCAGTTTGGGGGGAGTGCAACTGAAGATCCTAATGCCCACATCAGCAACTTCCTGGAAGTTTGTGGCACTTTCCATTACAACCGAGAAGCTGAAGAAGCAATGAGACTGCGTGTTTTCCCATACTCCTTGAATGACAGAGCTAAAGCATGGCTACATTCACTACCAGCAGGTTCCATCACAACTTGGAACACTTTAGCCACCAAATTTCTTGCAAAGTACTTTCCACCAGCCAGAACTGGAAAACTGAGGAATGACATCACATCCTTTGTGCAACAAGACTCTTGAAACTCTCTACGAAGCTTGGGAAAGGTACAAAGGATACTCTGGAAATGTCCTCACCATGAGATTCCAAAATGGCTTCAAGTCCAAACATTCTATAATGGACTTTCCGGAATAATGAGAACCACAATCGATGCTGCTGCTGGAGGAGCTTTAATGGCAAAATGAGAAGATCAAGCCTGGGAATTAATCGAAGAAATGGCCAACAACAATTCTTTGTGGCCAACAGAAAGGAGCATGATCCAAAGAATTGCAGGAATTTATGAAAGTGGAGCCAATACAGCAGTCAACACCAAGCTAGATCAGATATGCAAATTCATGGAAACTCTTACCACTGGATCCACAAGTTCACCATATGGAGGAACACCAGAGTCGAACCAACTTGAAGAAACGGTGAATTTTGTCAACAATTTCAACAGACAGGGGAACAATCCATATTCCAACACCTACAACCCAGGGTGGAGGAATCATCCTAACTTTTCATGGAGCAACAATTCAGGCCAACAGCGGAACAATCCGCCACCTGGATTCCAGCAACAGAACAAAGGCTAGGAGCAGGCAAATGAACCAGGAATAGCAGAAGTGCTGGCTCAGTTAAAAAAGTACGATGATATCTTTCAGAGCCAATCAGCTTCCATCAAAGCACTGGAGAATCAAATCGGACAACTGGCAAATGCTCAGAGTTACAGACCACCAGGTAATCTTCCCAGCAACACAGAACCCAATCCAAGGAACCGAGGGAATGAGCAATGTCATGCCATTACTTTGAAAAGCGGTACTGAAATCAACAAAGATGTTGGAATCAAGACGTCCCAGAAGAAGTTCCAAAAGAAGCTGATGAAAATAAAGATGGAGAATCTTAGGCAAAGGAAAAAGAAGCAAAGGAAAAAGAACAGATCACTCCACCTCCACATTTTCCTCAGCGTCTTCAGAAAAACAAACTGGACAAGCAGTTTGCTCGATTCCTGGAGGTTTTCAAAAAGCTGCACATCAACATCCCATTTCCAGAAGCCTTGGAAGAAATGCCCAGTATGTCAAATTCATGAAAGACATTCTTTCTCGAAAACGGAGATTGGAAGACTACGAAACAGTAGCATTAACGGAAGAATGCAGCGCCATTATTCAGAGGAAACTTCCCCAGAAGTTGAAAGATCCTGGCAGTTTCGCAGTTCCATGCACCATTGGAGAACATTACATCGGTAAGGCTTTATGTGATTTAGGAGCCGGTGTTAACTTGATGCCTTTTTCTATTTACAGGAAATTACAGATTGGAGAAGCAATGTCTACCTCAGTTTCATTACAACTTGCTGACCGAACACTCGCATTTCCAATAGGTGTTGTTGAAGATGTGCTGGTCAAAGTAGACAAACTAATTCTCCCAGCAAATTTCATCATCCTTGACATGGAAGAAGACAAAGAAATACATATCATTCTTGGGAGACCATTCTTGGCTACAGGTAAAACTGTGATTGATGTGCAAAAAGGAGAACTGACCATGAAAGTGCAGGACCAAGAAGTGACCTTTAATGTTTTCAAAGCCATGAAATTCCCGAGTGATGAAAGGAGAGAAGAATGCTTCAGAGTTGATGTTGTTGAAAGTATCGTTCAAAATACTGAGCCAAATCCCACAGATACACTTGAAGCTTGCATCACCAACATGACTGACATCGAGCTAGATGCTGAAATCCTGGAATGTATCAACTACCTTGACAAACCATTCCGATTCAAAGCAACACCACCAGTTGAAAGTTTGGAACTGCCAAAGAAAGATCGAATCAAGCCTTCGATTGAAGAACCACCACAGCTGGAGCTGAAGTTACTTCCGAGCCATCTCAGGTATGCATTTCTTGGAAACTCTTCTGAATTACCTGTTATTATTTCTTCTTCACTAACATTGGAGCAGGAAGAAAAGTTGCTGATGAGAGTGTTACGAGAGCACAAAAAGCCATTGGCTGGACTATAGCAGACATTCGAGGCATTAGTCCATCATTTTGCATGCACAAAATCTTGATGAACGATGAGTACAAACCCACAGTGGAGCATCAACGGAGACTCAATCCAATCATGAAGGAAGTCGTGAAGAAAGAAATCATCAAATGGTTAGATGCTGGCATCATTTACCCATCTCAGACAGTAGTTGGGTGAGTCCTATGTGTGTGTGCCGAAGAAATGAGGAATTACTGTAGTCACTAATGAAAAGAACGAATTGATTCCAACAAGAACAGTGACTGGATGGAGAGTATGCATGGATTACCGAAAGCTGAACAAAGCCACGAGAAATGACAATTTCCGCTACCATTCATTGACTAGATGTTAGACAGACTGGCAGGACATGAGTTCTATTGCTTTCTGGACGGATATTCAGGATACAATCAGATTGCCATCGCACCAGAAGATCAGGAGAAAACCACATTTACATGTCCTTATAGTACTTTTGCTTTCCGCAGGATGCCATTTGGATTATGTAATGCCCCTGCCACATTTCAGCGTTGCATGATGGCCATTTCTCAGACATGCTGGAGCAGAGTATGGAGGTTTTCATGGATGACTTTTCTGTATTTGGAGATTCTTTTGATCATTGTTTGCAAAATTTGGAACAGGTGTTACAAAGGTGCGAAGATACAAACCTGGTACTCAACTGGAAGAAATGCACTTCATGGTGCAAGAAGGCATTGTTCTTGGACACCGGATCTCACAAAAGGGATTGAGGTAGACAAAGCAAAGATAGAGACAATTGAAAAACTACCTCCACCAACATCAGTTAAAGGTATTCGAAGTTTTCTTGGACATGCAGGTTTTTACAGGAGATTTATCAAAGACTTTTCCAAGATTGCTAAACCTCTATGCAATCTTCTGGAGAAAGATGTGCCTTTCAACTTCACCAAAGAATGCCAGGAAGCTTTTGAAATCTTAAAACAGAAGCTGGTATCCGCCCCCATCATTGTAGCACCAGACTGGACCCTTCCATTTGAAGTGATGTGCGATGCTAGTGATTTTACTGTAGGTGCAGTTTTGGGACAACGTAAAGCAAAGATTTTCCACACCATTTACTACTCCAGCAGAACTCTAAATGAAGCTCAACTCAACTACACAACCACCGAAAAGGAGTTGCTCGCAGTTGTGTACGCTTTTGACAAATTCCGCTCTTATCTGTTGGGTCCCAAAGTGGTGGTCTACACAGATCATTCAGCAATCAAATACTTGATCACGAAGAAAGATGCCAAACCCAGATTGATCCGTTGGATACTTCTTCTGCAAGAATTTGACGTGGAAATTAGAGACAGGAAAGGAACAGAGAATCAGGTGGCAGATCATCTATCGAGGCTCGAGAATGGAGAAACAGCTGACAAAGATCTGTCAATCAAGGAAACTTTTCCAGATGAACAGCTTTTTGCCATAAAACAACAGGAAGTCCCTTGGTATGCTGACTATGTCAACTATATTGTGTCAGGAAAATGGCCGTTGGAATGGACAACTCAGCAACGGAAGAAGTTCTTCAAAGAAGTCAAGCACTATGTCTGGGACGAACCGTACCTGTTCAAACGGTGTGCTGATCAACTACTGAGACGATGTGTTCCACATGAGGAAATCAACAGTGTTTTGCAGCACTGTCATTCATCACCATATGGCGGACACTTCAGCGGAAACAAAACTGCAGCCAAAGTCCTACAATCAGGTTTGTTCTGGCCCACTCTTTTTAAAGATGCTTATCTTTTTGCTTTTCAATGTGACAGGTGCCAGAGAATGGGAAATATTTCCAGGAGAAACGAAGGACCGTTGCAAAACATTCTAGAAGTGGAAATATTTGATGTATGGGGTATTGATTTCATGGGACCCTTTGTTCCATCATTCAGAAATTTGTACATCCTGGTTGCTGTAGACTACGTCTCCAAATGGGTCGAAGCAATTGCACTGCCATCCAATGATTCAAAAGTCGTGATCAAATTCCTGAAAAAGAATATTTTCACTCGGTTCGGAACACCTCGGGCAATTATCAGTGATGGTGGCTCTCATTTCTGCAACAGATACTTCGATGCACTCCTATCCAAATACGGAGTTACTCACAAGGTTGCCACAGCTTACCATCCACAGTCAAATGGACAGGTTGAGGTTTCAAACAGGGAAATCAAAAGAATCCTAGAAAGAACCGTTGGATCAACAAGGAGGGACTGGTCAACAAAACTAGATGATGCATTATGGGCCTACAGGACAGCTTACAAGACACCCATTGGTATGTCCCCATATCGATTGGTGTTTGGGAAAGCGTGCCATCTACCAGTTGAGCTTGAACACAAGGCGTACTGGGCACTGAAGAAGTTGAATCTTGATTCACAAGCTGCATGAGAGAAAAGACTTCACCAACTCAACGAATTGGAGGAATTCTTACAGGCTTATGAGAATGCCAAATTGTACAAGGAAAAAAATAATTGGAACCAAGGCAGCAGGTGTTATGTACAACTCGAGGTTGAAACTTTTCCCTGGAAAGTTGAAATCTAGGTGGTCAGGTCCATTTGTGATCACTCGTTTTACCTTATGGAGCTGTTGAGTTACTGGATCCTAACACCAACAACACATTCAAGGTTAACAGTCAGCGTGTCAAACACTACTGGGGAGAATCATTTGAGCGACAAAAAGAAAGTGTCACACTTTCAGATCCAGCCTAACGTTCGAGAAGTAAAAGTCTAGCTGACGACTTTAAAACTTAGCGCTCGCAGGGAGGCAACCCATGCAATTTGTGTATATATTGTGATTTGGTGTGATTTAATTTGATGTGTTTAGTTTTTGCAGATTAAGTCATTTCAAGATGGAAGAAGCTCTCGCAAATCTTCACAAGCAATTTCCTTCTCTCCCTCAAAAATCTCTGATGAAAGTCTACAAAGCTCGCTTGGAACGGATGAGGTTACTAACAATTCACGGTGTTCCTAATGATATTCGTTGGGTAATTGAAGCACGGGTCCGATTGGCAGGTGAGTCTTCTGACTCTTTTATTTCACATCTGCCTGGTTTTGGAAGAAGCACCTATGCAAAGAAACGTAGAGCTAAGCAAATGGGTGTTTGTTACAAATGTGCACGATGGAATTGCAATACTCGTTGTCGTTCTTTAGGAATGGTGTCTGATAATCGCGAAGACAAAATTAAATTCATTAGGGATGGCTTGAGTAAGGAGTCTTTAGATGATATATCTTCGACTCTTGAGACGCATCCCAGTGGATATGTTCACATAGCCATTCGCAAATTACATACACAATTTCAAAAAGAAAGACAACTGTTAAGTCTCGGGAATCTGACTCAAAAAGACCTTGTTTGCCAGTTTATAAGAAAAATGGATGGGAAGCTTGTCCCTAACGCATAGACGTCGATCAAGCCGCTACTTTTCTTGTAAATATTATATCTCTTTGTCTTTTCCTAATAATTGTAATTTATTTTGTTGTTTTCTTTTATTTTCTCCGACAGGATCCAGACCTTTTTGACTATCACGATTTGTTTAACTAATAATTGTCATTTGGCAGGTACTAGTGCTATTATTTTACTCACCTTTTTCAGGTGTTATAAATCCAACTCATCATTGCACTTTTGAAGACATCCAGAGTAAAACATGGAAGCCACTTCAAGAAGACGAGTTGAAAACATTGTGTGTTTTACGGTAGTAGTGTTGGTACTAAACCACAATACGTAGAAGCAGCACAGGAATTGGGTCGAGTCTTAGCTGCAAGGAATATGCATTTAATATATGGCGGAGGAAATCTTGGACTTATGGGGATCGTTTCAAAGGCCGTACAGGAGGTGGCAGTCACGTTTTGGGAATCATCCCAAAACCCTTGCAGAGGCAAATCTTATTGAACCATCAAACGGAGAGGAACTGATCGTACCAGGTATGTCTGAACGACTGGTAGAAATGATTAATCGTTCTGATGCTTTATTGCTTTGCCAGGTGGCTTGGGTACATTGGAGGAAATTTTTATAGTTCTATCTTGGGCGAACATGAACATACACCAGAAACCAATCGGACTGCTCAACGTTGATGGATTTTATGATTTTCTTTGTGGTTTCTTGATGATGCTCGGAGAAATGGGTTCGTGTCAAAACCTTTAAAAGAACTCCTCTTTACTGCCAGAACTGCTCCGGATCTAATAGACCAACTCATAGCCTATGAACCACGAGTTGACCCTATTCTTTCCAAGATAAATTGGTCTGAGAACGATCGTGGTAAGATGCGTCGAATTAATCTGGATCTTAACCTTTAAATTCCTGTAAATTTTCAGCTAACCAGGTATTATTTTCTAAACTCTCTTCTATTGTTTAAGACATTGGGGACAATGTTCATTTAGGTTTGGGGGGGGGAGGGAATTAGTTGATAGTACCTTGTTTTTAGTTTGTATGTTGTTTTTATTTTTAGTCCCAAAATTTTCGAAAAAATAAAAAAAAATTGAAAAATTTCAAAAAAATTACAAAAATATTTTTCGTTTTTGTGTTTTGACTAAAAAGGTGAAATTGGTAAAAGATAGCTGAGTAAGGAGTTTCTCCTGAGACGTATCTCAAACCTATTTCGAAACAAGTTAATTTTTGTTTATTTCCTTTTAAATTATTTAATTTGTGAATTCTCCATAACACTGACTAAAATGAATCTTCATATGCTCAGTTGACAGGTATTATCAATATACATGGTAACATACGGACATGAGCTAAAATTGAAAAGTTTGTAATATTCAGTGCTCTAGTTTAATCGGAGGAAGCATTCAAAAATGAGTGGAGTGGAGTAAAAAAAAAATTTGAGATCCGAGTTATTAAGTTTGTAAGGGTGTTTTAACACCTAGTGCCCTAAAGCCAACTGGCTTGGGAGTCACTGGCCCAAAGCTCGTTACATAGATCAAAGATGCTGCAAAAATATATATATCTGAAGTCTGAGTAATTAAGTCTGTAGGGGTGTCTTAACACCTGATGCCCTAAAGTCAACTGGTTTGGGAGCCACCGACCTAACACTCGTTACATAGATGGAAAATATTGTATATAAATAAAAAAAAAATAGAAAAATCAAAGAAAAAAAATCAGAAAAATGAAAAAAATTATTCCATTGCTACAAAAAGGTGTGAATTCTGATAAAACTTTAGGACAAAAAATATTACTCTCTTATCAACTGCACTTATGACTGCTGTGGGCAAAAATGGGTTGTTTAATATTTTGTTGGTTGTGAATATGGAGAATGTAAATATAATCGGAGAATTTACTTATTCAGTAATTTAGAATGAAAGAAAACAACTAGTAACTTGGAGTAGAAGTTTCACCTGATTAGTCACTAACATCTTTATTCTCTTTTCGCTTGTCTTTTTGCTTTTGTATGCATTAGTTTTACTACCTTTTTACTTTTGTAAAATATTTGTGGGTATCATTGCTGTAAACCCTCACGAGACTACAACTCGTCCACTAGGGACACCTAGGGGTTTAAAGGCTTGTTGCATATGCTAAATGCAATCGTGATCCCTACGAAAGTGGCTTAGTTAAATTTTATTTTAAAGATGTTTATGTTATTCTGTGTTTTGCTCGAGGACTAGCAAAATGTTAGGTTTGAGAGTGTGATGAGTGGTATTTATATCACTATTTCCCACTCATTTAACCTAATATTTTGTATAGTTTCTTGAGTCTTGTGAATATTTTGATGTGTTTTGTGTTATTTTGTAGATAAATAAAGTTTCAGGTCATTCTGGAGGTGATTTGGGCCAAAACAGTGAAAATTGGCAAAAAAAACACATTTCGGTAATTTTAGCACGTCGCGACGCGCAAGCCTTTGGCGTCACGACGCCTAACGTGCACCAGAGCTGCTAACGTGCGCCGGGTCAACGGGTCAGATTTTGAGAAGTTTGACTTTGCTAACATGCGCTGTGCCACGTGTCACCATCACAACCGATCTGCTAACATGCGTCGTGCCACGTGTCATCATCCTACGGTGCCGACAATTACTATTTCCATGTGTGCCATGTGTCATCCTATGTCCCGCCACGTCATCCGGTCAACGAGTCAACTCTACCACGCGTCTTGCCACGCCATCATCCACGTCAGCAGGTCAACCGAGTCAACATGCCACGTCATCATCAGCCAATCACGCTGTGACACGTGTCGTAATCCAACGGTGCTGACAATTGATCTCAGCCGCCTTGCCACGTCAGCGCCACGTCATCGCCACGTCAGCATAATAATTGAGCTCTTAGCCGCCTCGCCACGTGTCGCCTTATCTTCTTATCTGAATTGGCACATGTCAAAACCAGAGCATGCCACGTCGACTGCATCTGGCGTAGCGACGCCAAAGGCCTTGGCGTCGCGACGCTGGAAGCCCACCGAGGCCTATAAATTCAGCTCAAGATTTCAGATTTTATTGTACCATTCTCTCTCATTTCTTTGATGTAAATAGGGAGTTTCTCTCTCTAGTGTCTTTAATTTAAGTTTTGTAATTAAATTTTAATTACTTTTTGTAATAATAGTAATTTACTTTCTTTACTTTTTACAGTTTTTACTATTCACCATGAGGAGGTAACTTCCCCAGCTAGGGTGAAAGGTAATTCTTTTACTATTGCTATTTAGATTAATCTCCCTTAAAAATAATATATTCACTATTTAAAATTTGACTTAAAAATGATACCGCTATATTGGTCGGTTGGTAATTTAATTTTAATCTGGTTTAAATCTGACTAATCAAGGATACCGCCAGATTGGTCGGTTGGTAATTTAATTTTGGTTCCGCCTTAAGGCTGGTTTATGGACAAATATTACCGCCTTAATGGCTAGTTGGACTTAATTTGACTTAATCAGGATACCGCCAGATTGGTCGGTTGGTAATATTATCACAAGTTTATATATTATTTTATGGGAGATATCTAAATTAGTAGTAGTAAAGTAATTCCTTTTACCTTAGCATTTTATTTTATTGTAATTTACTTTTCAGTATTTACTTTACCGCATTTTTACTTCATGTCTTTTATTTTCAAGTTTTTACTAGCCCTAGTTATGTATTGTAACTAAATTAGTTATCTGAGGTTGTGATGACTTTTAATATCACCGGTTATAAGGGGTTAAATTAAAGTTTGTGTAATATAAAGATTTATTTACTGAGTCTTAATCTTAATGCTTTTTAATTAACTGGCCATTAATAAAATTGATTAGGTAAACTTAAAATTAACTAGACATAAGGATTTTAAGTTTAAGACCTCAGACTCAATAGCCCACGATCTTCCTTGAGGATAGATAACCCTTTAATATATTTCCTTACATGATAGGAATATACCTGTCGGGCGGGGGTAGCCTTAATTGGAACTTAATCTTAATGAATCTAGGTAATTTGGTTGACATAGACATATGGTTCAATTGGATTATACTAGGTATTTGTAATTGACCATCGGAAGAGGCTTTTACATAATTTAGTGTTCCATGTTAATAAATCAATATATTACCCAACTTTAAGATAACCACTTCATCTTTAAAATGATATTAAAAGAAATCACAACCCTAGATAGTTTTTAATATTGAATTTTCTTAAAACCTACTTTCAACAATCTTATTTACTTGTTTTTAAATTTAGAATCGTCACCATTTCAAATCAATCAATCAATCCGTTAGATACTAGTAATCATTTGACTTCATAAAATTAATAGTTTAGATATTAAGTCCTCGTGGGATCGATACTTTTTATACTACTTGAACGATACGTACGCTTGCGTTATACGTGTGTGTTTATGCCGGTCAGAAAGCCTCTGACCGAACCACTGCTTCACTATTCTGAGGCTTGTTGATGTCAACATCTCCTTAAAATAAATTTGTCCTCTACCGAAGGTGCAGTTGAACGTGAGACGATTGTTTCCCAGGATGCAACGGAAAACGAACGAGTAAGGGCACCACCGAACTCATATCCAACGAACCACTAAAGTGTTTGAACTCTTCCAAAACCGAAAACAAAGAAGACGGAGGAAATGTTTTTTCTCAACACGAAAGCTTCTGTGTGGTTTTTGCGTGTACTATCTCACTAACAAAAATAAAACATTGTTGCCTTATAAAGAAAATTAAGCATGCCAATTAATCACATGAGTGGGAGACCTTCCATTTGCTTGTAACCACCAAGATAATTAATATCATTAATTCAACTGTTATGGAACTTCAAAAGGCTTGGAAAAAATAAAGAGACTTCGAAAATTGGCTGGGCCGGGCCCGTACAATTTGGTCCGGCATTCGTGTACGCAGGACGCGCGGGTGCACACAAGCCAAGCCTGTTTGGATTTTGATTTGCACCCCTCCTGCGCGCGCATGTAGAGAGAGCCTTTATCCTTATAACTCTTACACATCTACATATGAGCAATCATATATAAGCACAACTTCTCTCTAATAGCTTTCCCATGTGGGACAAGCACATTTCTCTTTATTTTCCAACACCAATGGGTGAAATTTGAGCAACAATTTCTCATTCACCCAAGCACCATTTTAAACATATGAATATACCATTTCGAACTATTCACGGAGGAGTATCTGAATCATTCAATAACAACCACTAACACGAAGTGGACCATGCTTGAAATTGTGCCTCAAAATGCTTACTCATAAGCATTTTCCAACAATCCCCCACATGAATGAAATTGGCGAAACAAACGTCAAATAAAAATATTTTATAAAACATTTTATTTTGACCTAGAAGAGTTCAACGGTTCAACACCTGCATAGGATAGGTAGGCCTCAGCCTTTGAACCTTCCCTTGTGAAAATATATCCCATTTACTGGCTGACAGTGGACTCGATGTCATTGAACTGTATTGCCGTTCATGTAAATGGAAAACATATATCACACATATGTTTTACCTAACACATCTGAGTTCTCATTATTATGTTCATTTTGCCCATGTACATCAACTTGGTTCTGCGAGAGTTTCTAAGAATTGAGCCCCGTACAATTCCCTTTGAAGCGGCCCCACTTCTCTCTCACATAGGTGATTTCTTATTTAAGAGTATCTCGTAATACTCTACTCGGATTCCTGACGCATAAGAATCATTAAAAGCCTTTGCTTAACCTCTATCCATACGAGCATCACTGTTTCATATCACCATAGGAATGGACTAGAGGGTAACCCCCACAGTGAACCAATTATGTCTTTTACGAGTAGGTTGTCCCATTGAACCTAGATCATGGGATCTCCATTCAACAATGTTGGGTTTTCCTTCGTAATAAATATTTATCTAACGGGCTTTAGTCCCATTCCCCTCGATGATTTCACAGCTAACTCTTTGTTTAACCCTTTGGTTAGCGGATCCGCAATGTTATCATTTGACTTTACATAGTCAATCGAAATAACTCTAGTATAGAGTAATTGTCTAACGGTTGTCTAGCCATAGAAGCAGCAACACCTTGGCCAGCCACAGCGGCTGCATATTAAGCCTAGAGGCTGAAGTAAGTTGGCCAGCCGAATAGGCTGCCACTGCACTTTGGTCAACCACGGGGGCTGCCACAACATTCTGGTCAGCCAAAGAGGCTGCCACATTCGAATCAATTGTGTTTGGACTATTTTCCATATCCACATAACCAAATTTATTTTAAGACTGTATTACAAATATTACAAATATTAATTGGTAATTGGGAAAATCCGAATTAGGCTTAATCTCAGCCCCTGATGAGCAAAGCGGACCCTCACGGCAGACCCACGCAGCAGACCCTGAGATCAGACCCACAGAGCAGACCCACGCAGCAGAGCAGACCCTGACAGCAGACCATGACAGTAGACCTTGACAGCAGACCCACAGAGCAGACCCTGGAGAGAGGAGTCAGACCCTGACTAGCGGAGGCAAACCCTAGCGAGCGGAGGCAGACCCTAGCGAGCGGACCCTCACGAGCGGACCCTGAAATCAGCTACTAACGTGATGATCCTGACACTGATGAAAGCCTCTGACCGAACCAATGCTTCAATATTTCGAGGCTTGTTGATGTCAACAATCTCCTTAAAACAAATTCGTCCTCTACCGAAGGTGCAGTAGAACGTGAGACAATTGTTTCCCAGGATGCAACGGAAAACGAACGAGTAAGGGCACCACCGAACTCGTATCCAACGAACCACTAAAGTGTTTGAACTCTTCCAAAACCGAAAACAAAGAAGACGGAAGAAATGTTTTTTCTCAACACGAAAGCTTCTGTGTGTTTTGTGCGTGTACTATCTCACTAACAAAAACAAAACATTGCTGCCTTATAAAGAAAATTAAGCATGCCAATTAATCACATGAGTGAGAGACCTTCCATTTGCTTGTAACCACCAAGTTAATTAATATCATTAATTCAACTGTTATGGAACTTCAAAAGGCTTGGAAAAAATAAAGAGACTTGCAAAAATTGGCTGGGCCGGGCTCGCATAATTTGGTCCGACATTCGTGTACGCAGGACGCGCGGGTGCACACGAGCCAAGCCTGTTTGGATTTTGATTTGCACCCCCCATGCGCGCGCACGTAGAAAGAGCCTTTATCCTTATAACTCTTACTCATCTACATATAAGCAATCATATATAAGCACAACTTCTCTCTAATAGCTTTCTCATGTGGGACAAGCACATTTCTCTTTATTTTCCAACACCAATGGGTGAACTTTGAGCAACAATTTCTCATTCACCCAAGCACCATTTTAAGCATATGAATATATCATTTCGAACTACTCACGGTGGAGTACATGAATCTTTTAATAACAACCACTAACACGAAGTGGACCATGCTTGAAATTGTGCCTCAAAATGCTTACTCATAAGAATTTTCCAACATTTATGAATCGGACAGAAATACGATCCGGATTGGCACTCCGAGCACCAACCCTAACATAGCCACCATCCCCAATGGTTGAAACACATTTCCTTTGAGCCAAAATCTCTCAAAGTTTTCAACTTTTCTTGATTCCACCATTGAAGACTTCTTCACCTTCTTGTCTTCTTTGTTAATTGTGTGAATCTCTCTTTGATAAACCTTCAACACAACCAAACCCAAAATTCTCAATCCTTCAAAGTTCTCAAGGAGAAAGATTGGTAGTCAGAGTTCCGGCGTGCGTAAGGATTTGATTCACTCAGAGACTTCAGAGGTTCTGAAGAAAACCGTGGTTTGCTGGCTCAAGAAGTTCTTGGGTTCTTACAATCTAGAGGTACTTGAGTCGGTAGAGTTGCCACCATAGGTCTTGACCATCGCTGTAAGTTTTTCTCTTTATAGTGGACTGGGCTGGTAGCCGAGATACCCGGAGTGGTTTTTGTACTCGCACGAGTTTTCCACTTCGTCACCAAAATTACTGTGTTGATTTTGTGTGATTGATTTTATTTTCCACAATTTATTTATTTGTTGGATATTGTGGTTTCTTGTTTAGAATCCATAGTTTCAGTAATTAGGATTTGTCTTGATTATTGTGATAAATTCCGCACAAGGTCAGAACTTAGGGTAATCACGAATTTTCAGAATGAAAGTGTCTGAACCCCTTTATTTGTGTGCTTAGGTGAAGTTACAATCCTATGTTTTTCTTGCATATAAAGTTTATCTCCAAAATTATTGTTTGCTATTTATTTACTTTCAGTTAATTTCAACATGAACACTCATTTCTCAACCAATAATTTAATTTAAGTTAAATAAGTTATTCTTGATATTAATAGGAGAAAAAATAAATTCTTATAGGTTCGATATCAGACTTATAATCATTATATTACTTGAGCTATACATGCGATATAAAAATCGTGATCACTCACCTAAACGAGCATTTTATAGAGAGCCGATAATGGATTAGGTTTATCATTGGATGAACAGCACTGTTGATATTGACCCCAAAAAAGAAACGGTAGATATAACTAGCCAATGCACAATCAACCATCGCATTGTAAAATTTGAATAGGTTCAAACGATGGTCATTAGGTCCTCCTAAAATGATCTACTAAATTCATTGAGTTGTTCCAAAGAATCAAAACAGCCTATTACTAATGGTATTATTGTCTGGGCACAGCATCAACTTCAAACATGGAGGCAGGAGTTACCAATTAACACAGTTGGAATAAGTTAAAACGATTTCTGGAAGTTATGGCAATTCTTATTTTTATTTTACTTGCAGGATTGAAACGAAGGTCTAGACACAGCATCTTTTTTTTTTTGGCACTAGAAAAGAAATGACATTCTTAGTTGTATCAACAGCTCTTGTACAAACCAAAAATTAAACATCCTTGTAAAAAATGTACAACACTAATTGTGAACAAATCCAATACAACCATCACTGCACTGCACAACATTTCCAACTTAAAAAGAACAATAAATAGACAAGTTAATAATATCACTCACATTGACATGCCCAAAGTGAAATCAGAAGAAAACATATCTTGATCCAACTTATGTTTCTATTTTGAGTAGAGAATTGAGGGATGTACTGTTGAACCGCTGAGCAAGGCCTCGGATCACAAGGACTATAACATCTCGCATATGCCGGGAGTGGACTATCAAGTCTACTTCATTCTCACTGTCCACTACAATCTTAAACCGTCTTTGGTCATTTCGGAACAGCTCCACCTGTCATATACCACAATCATGAGTACAAAAGATAAGAGTTTATTCGAATATATGAACATAATCATTCCCAGATTATTCGTCTTTTGGGTAAGTCGTGTGCTAGGTAATTGACACGAGCGTAAACAGATATAATATCAAGACTTGTAGATGAAACCTACATGAAAGGGAGGAGCATAAGTTCCACGGATTTCGGTAGTAGGGAAAGAAGTCTTGGAACCTGGCTTCACCACCTTTATTCTTTTTCTATTAATTTCTAGAAATCTTCTCTCAAGAAGACTCCCTTCTCCAGGGGCCTGCAAAATAAGCAAAGTGTACTGTGTAAGAATATAATTCTTAAAAGTAATTTCAACACTTGACAATTTTAAAATTTGAGAGAGAAATAGGAATGCAAACCATTTTTGGAGAGCGGTCCTTGTCACATAATACCTGTTCCCAGAGAACAAAGGGGTGAGCCATTGGAAGACTATAATGATAGAGCTATCTCAAAGTAATATATGAAATTGTTATTATATATTTCCTAGAAGTTCGTATCCAACTAAGTGAAGCATAAATTGTTGAGATATAAGTTAATAAAACAATGTGATCAAACAAATAGTACACACCATAGTATTGATTGCATTTCTACCAGCCGTAAAAATAAAATAAAATAAAACCACTCTTTAGGGTACGTGTGCAAGTTTGTAGTTTGTATACATTATCAGGATGAGACTTTTTTTGAAAAAAATAGATAAATAAAAACAAAAGGACAAAACAAATGAAGATATATGATACACAAGCATCAACCTGCACTGCAATTGGGTCAATGTGGAAAGGAAACAGTATTTATAGCTGAAAAATTTTGGAAGAAGAATCAAAAAGTAACTAAGAACAGAATCAGACCTCATACTTCACAGCTCCAAGATCAAGCTTCTGCTTCACTTCTTTAAAAACATCAGGCTCTGCCATTGAACAGGTTGGAGAAATTTTGTAATGCGAAGAAACCTAAAAGGTCAAAAATCGGCAATATAAACAAGTTGGAGAAATTTTTTAAATTACCAACTGCAATCGGATCTGTGGATGCTGAAACAGGTTGCCCCTCAACACCATCCTCTCTTACAGGAGTATAGATGGCTACGAGCCTGTATCCCACATCATCAACATAAGCTTCATACATCCTCCCTGTCTCTCCTGCAATATCAAAATTAACCTTTTCGAATCATATATTAAATAAAACCAAAAAAATTACTTTACAAAATGCCAGCTGTTTGTCAGATACATTAATACCAGACGAATCTGTTTACATAAAATGAAAATGGATTTGATATTCAAATTTGCAAAATCCTTCTTTCATAGACTCATTGAATTTTTCCTTTGGTAAATCATGATTGATTTTGTTCTCTTGTTTCTTAGCAAAAGAAAAGAAACATATATACACTTCAAATTACCAATAGAAAAAAGGCTCATTCATACGAAATCTTCTGGTCTGTAATGTAAATGCTTTCTGTCATATTGTCCCTCAAGATAAGACCATTTCAACATAATAATGTATGGACACTGACAGTAAATAAGAAGAGAATATTTTTTAGGGAAACAAAATTTGGATTAAAAATTGAAAAAGAATACGAGGGAGGGAGGAAGCATCTCAGGCCCGAAAGTGCATAAGGTAATATAGACTTTATATAAATAGTATATAGGCTTTTGCTAACACTCTATTAAGTAACCATTGTGTTATTATCAACACTCCTTTTTCCATTACATACAAATGATCTACATAATACAAGGGATAATAACAAGAAAGGGAATGCCAATCTGTGAAGATGTGGCTTAGTTTTTTGTAAAATGCTGAGTTTTGAAGAACTTTTAGAATTTAGAATACCTTGTATGGAGATAAGATCAGGACTTCCAACCATTGCTCTAAGCCATTGAATTCTGCTTTTCCCTTCCTTTCCTCCACTATAAATTCCACGAACAGCATATAAATTGGTGTGGAAACCTCTCCCCTCGATCTCCAGCTTATCTATTCTAGGAATTCTGGAGAGAAACAAAAATTTATACATGAGGAAAGAGATGATGAAATAAATAAGACATGTAATAATAATAATAATAATAATCTGCAATTCTCATTAGTGAAAACCAGGAAGTATTATGATATTTAATAAAACAAGAACATAACAGAAAAGGTTGGAAAGTGGCAAAATATACATGGTCGTAATTGAGAAAGTTGAATTAGGAACAGAATCAACAAGGATATTGAATAAAAATTTTAATTGGAATTCTTATTTGTCTGGTTTGGTTTGGTTTGGAAAATAAAATTAATGTTTCACACGTCTATTTCATTGTCTGCAACTATCAAAGAAACCCATTCCACATTTTCATACAAGACCAATTTTCAGTGACATAATCAACAGCTATTTACTCTGGAGATTAAAACAGCGGATGAAGAAGATGTAGAAACTGTCTAACTAATGCACTTGAATTGAAATGCACATGACCTGGCACAATTGGAGCTGTCTCCGCATATGCTGGCTCACTTGACCTTCCAAACACATCAGTCACAATGCATTCACATCTCAAGCAATGACTAATGTCCTCCAGCCGCACTTTGTACGTGCAGGAACGCTGTGCTGGTAAAGGTTCAAAAGAAGACTTTGAATCACCTCCATCTGATGAACAGAACCTGCATGCAGCATCCCTTGCATCACTTTATAGGAACAAAGAGGAATAAAATTCGCAAAAGGAAAAAATTGTTATCATGATGCTAATTGCAGAAGACAGGATAAGTTTACCACGTTATCATGATATTTCAACTAACAAACAGCCTTCCCAGGTTATAGAAAAAAAAAAAAGAAAACGAGTTTGACAATTGAAACTGCCCCTCCTAGTAATTTGCATATTGATTTTACATATCACAAGGAAACATGCATTATAACATTTGAATTGCTATTTACAATAATTCCTAAATAAAAAAATTATCAGAAAAAAAATCACCAGAAGAGAATCTACGCCACAGAAAGACATCGCTAAAGGAAGTTGCACCAAAAAATTGTCTTTTTTTTTTTTTTAAATTGGAAATAAGGAACTTTATTAAGAAAAAAGGAGAACTACAAAAACAAGTGGATAAGGAGGAATCCACAAAAAAAAAAAAAAAAAAAAAAAAGAGTATCTCTCCTGGCAAAAGAAATTTAAAAAAGTTGCTGCAACTAAAGGAGAGGCTATAGTTGCAGCACTAACTGAAATCATGCAGTGGAGTGAAAGGATGCAGCATCATACCACTGGTATCGTACATCTTTCTTGTACTTGCTCCAAACACATTCTTGAATTTCACTCTTTGGGATGACTTCGACAGCAGTAAGTACATCACCTTCCATCGCTTTTCCAGTGAGAGCAAGCATCTCCACTCTTGGAAGTTCTGTAGGCAATCCAATATCCAATTCAAATTTAATTAAACTTAGGCATGATAAATAGTATAACCCATACCACCAATTTATTCTTAGATGATTTCTTGAAGCCAATAACTACTAAGGAAAACAAAAGAGAGGCAAATGTTCATCATTCACTGGCCATGCTACTACATGTGGCAGCTTTAGCAGACAAGCATTGCTAACATTTATGTTAGTCATCAGTATTCTCTGATAAGAAACACCTACCATCTGACTTTTTAACAAGCTTGGAGGGTTATGACTACGAAACTCAAAGCTCAAAATACAAGACCTTTCAACGCAAAAGAAAAAGATATCAGCAAACTTTAGAATCTAAGTTTGAACATGTCAAGAGACGCATAAAATATGGGAATGAGGTATCATTTAAATAACATCAGAAGTACCACAATGATACTTGGTTTGGACTACATAGATAATCTTCAAAATGATTTAAGGATCTTCACCCAACATCTCTACTAAGTTGGGAGCAACAGTAGAGAAATGAAGCAGGGGTAGGTATCTACAATGACAAATAAATATCATCAAGCTACCATTTGCAGATGTCTTCATCCATCAGAAACTCTATCTATTCAACATTGTATTATAAATCAATTAACCATCTGTTTTGAGAATTTTCAATACCAGCACAGCTAGATGAAGTAGGAAAAAATCAGTAAACCTAATGATACCAGTCTGGCATGTAGAATGACAAATGCAGATACTTTTTGAAACAATGAATATCATATAGACCAAGCTTCACTTCAATTAAATCACTCACCAGGGAGAATGATGTCCGTAGGCTCAGACAATCTGAGTTCTCCTACAACTGAATCTGAACGAACTGGTGTGTACCTAGACACGTGAATATGTTTATCAAGCTAAAGATTAGATTCTAAATAGAGGAGAAACAAATTCACAGACCAATGTAATTTAAGCTTTTAGTTTTAGGTCAAATGGTCAACAAAAACAAAGATTGATTCAAAGAGTAAATGCTTTGTTTTTGTTGTTGTAAGTTGTAACAGACAATTATCTCAAGGATGGTAAACATTTTAGGAAAGAAAATACAAGAATGTCTTCAAAAGGACAACTAAAACATAGCCAAATTCTTGTAAGGTCAGATATTGCATGCAAGATCAGGATCTTGTATACAAATTGCCAGAACCAAATAGCATAGAGGTTCATCGTTTTCTCCAGATCTCATTTTTGCTTATAAAATACAAATTGCCAGGCATTCATCTTTTTCTCATTCATAAAAATGTCATCTGTTACAACCAAAAAAAAGTCAGTTAAAGCGAGACAGAAGTATTACCCGAACAATAAACGGCAAGTGTAATCTGAATCTGTAACTTCATAAGTTTTAGAGTTAGCCACATCAATTAGACAAATAGTCCCATCATTGCTTTCTCTATACCAGCTAAAGAGGCTTGATCCCTCATGGCCACCAAAATATTCACCTTCTCCAGTGTATATACCCGAAGACAGCTCCTTCACACGAACATTAGAAACTACTGGAAGAGCTGCCACATTGTTTTACGTGAATGTGTTAAAGAAAAGTTCCAAGTGAATTAAACACCTGAAAACTCTCAATGTGACTAGGACCAGGTTGAACCAACCATTTCTGATAGCTCAAAAAGTGGTTTTGCTTGAACTAAAATAAAAGACGAATGTATGCTACTACTCCAGCACATAAAAGCATCCAAATAGTCAGAAAAGACATGAAACTACAGAAAGTTCTAAAAATCACTTCATTATAGCTAAATTGACATATATGTGCTCAAGGCAGTTCAGATGGAAAGTCCAAATATTGGCCAGCATGAAGCAGTCATAAAACTTTGACTATAAAAGTACAACTGAAATTTTTTTTTTTTTTTGAGTACCTGGGGCCACTGGAGAGTCAGATATTGAAACTAATGGCCTACCACATCTTCCATCTGCCCGAGTAGGCAGCCAGTACAAGGCCAAATAAGCCCCCACATCTTCAAGTGATGGAGTATATGTTCTACAACAGTCACAAATTTATATTTTACAGATGGAAACATGAACTCTTTGATCCAGGAATACATCAGAATAAGTAGAACTTACAATGTTTTACCACATATGAGAACATCTTCACAAGCATTAGATATATCTATCAGCGCACATTCATGGACTTTATTCTTTGTTCTGTACCAAACATAATCTCCAACACCTTCATGTCCACCAAAATACTTTTTCTGTGGGATAACCTCCTTATTCTCACAGCAATCAGGAATTACAAGGTCCAATCCCACTGGGTCCGCTTTTGAAAGATACCCAGACATCGAGACAGCAAGAAATATTTAAATTTAAGTATCAAAGAAGTGACAGAACAAAGATATAGAAAAACAAAACCAATAATTAACCAAGTTCAATATATGGGATCCTTATGGATTCTGTAAGGGTGTGCTTCTAATAGGCCGAATCAAAGATGATTATATCATGAAAATCAACACAGCAGTGTTACAAAATTTAGCATGTATTTGATGCAACTCCAGTGCCTGAGCACTAGTCAAGGCAGAAAGTGTTTCAGGGAGAATTTTTACCAAACCAAATAATTAATTTGTTTTCTATACTATAAGAGGGCTTCACTTTCAACAAACATTTAGTTTAGAGTTTGTTAGCTTTAGAAGGTTGGCAAATTTCTCTCGTGATAAACTTCCTATCTTTACTGGCAACTCAATTTATCATCCAGCATAGGTTCATGGCTAAGCGACTTGAAATTCTCAAAAAATTAGCAGTTTCCAGTCTCAAAGGGTGCTTTAAGGAAGTTCTAATAGATACTCTGAATATGCAAGAAACTTTATTGATAAAAAAAAATGGACGAGATGTCCATAAAAGAAAAATTAAAGCCCTACTATAGTTGGGAACAGAAACGTCAGGTTAACAAATAGATAATGGAATAAGATCCCAACAGACCCAATTATGTGACCAAGACAGAAAGTGCATAGAATAAAACAATGAGCAGTTTTATTCTATGAGATTATATGTTTAGTTTCTTGTTATACAACTTACCAGGAGCAATCACATTGGAAACAATGGTTCGAGGAATCCCTTTAATTCCATCTTTGCGCATGGGAGAGTAAACAAGTTCAATTGTTTTCCCCACATCCTCCAAAGTTAAATCCAGGAATTCTGCTTTAGAAAATTATAACCATGTCAATGTCTACTTGTAAACTTATAATAATAGCCACTAGGCTAGTAGCCCCGTGGTCTTATGCCCTTAAGATGAACTTGAGGATGTGAGTTCGAGTCCCTATGAGGACTCGTGAGTGTGTGAGTTTTAAGGGGAAAGGAAAAAGATCAGTAAATAAATTAAATCTGATAAAAGAAAGAAACTCGCCTTCAGTACTTAGTCTCTGCTTGACACCATTACTTTTCACTCTAAACCATTCATAGAAGCAATTTCCTTTTTCCCTGATTTTATAATAGATACATTTATGGCATGAGTAACAGTTACAAGAGGTCAAAAAGTCTAGCTTTCATTAAACATAATAGTGCTTCAACAAAAATCTCACCCTCCACTATATGAAGCAACAAAGCTCAAGCGTTGCCCTTCAATCATTGATCCCAGAAATTCCAAGGACAGGCAAGTGGGAGGACCTGCATCACAAAATAAACTTCAAGTGTACAATAAAATTTGCATTACTCACACTTCTGGAAAGATGAACACAAACTTCTCAGCATTATCATCTTCAAATGTACTTGGAAAAACACCAGGCAAAAAGATACCAATGGTGAACCAAAAAAAAGGTTCACAGTTTCTCAAATGCCAAAAATTGAGATAAATAAATAAACCCTTAATATAGGATAATGAAACTTAATTCCTTACCAGGTATGATAGGTCCAATTTGTTCAGAAAGAACAATAGGGCCCCGCGCCCAGTCACTTCTGACAGGCTCACATGAAACTGAAACAAAGAAGCCAATGTCCTCCAGTGATAGCATGTATGAAGACGTAGTGGCACCCATGATTTCAAATTGTGTGCCATCTGAACACGACTGCAAAGAGCCAAATACAATTTTGTTATTTTTATACAGAGAAAATTACAACAGCTACTTTTAAATAATGAAGTTTCTTAAAGTTTGCAATGAACTATACACACCAATTACAACAATTGAAGCTCCAGTTTTATAATATGTGGTGTTCCTTATAAATTCCAGCCACTTCACACATGGGCCCATGGTTCCGCAAGAACAGAACAGAGAAAAGGCAACCAAGAGACAAAGTTCAATATACATACCCGAAACCAGCGGAAAACCGAATCTCCCTCTTCTCCACCCCAATATTTTTTGTTAACATTTAGTTTAGTTCCTTCAACTGCTGCCCCATCTATTTGTAGAGAGAGCAATTTTGGGCTCCCTATCACCAAGCAGCAATCAGCATAAGAAGCAGATTTGAAAAATTTTGAAAAAAATACATAAATGATTTGAAGCACATACAAGAACACATATCTGCAAACCCACACTACAATCAAAGTAGTGGTAGTGAGATGTAACTAATGCTTTAAATATGAATGCATGTATGATGTCTCACTGTTACAAATATCTCTTTGAAAATCAACAGAAAATACATAAATTTAGCTAACCAAAATGCAGAAAATATATACACCATTATCAAATCACCAATAAATTAAATTTAAGCATTCAATTTAAAACTAATGCATCTCAATTTGAACTTTTTCACACTGATAATAATCAATTATATTACCCTGACACTTGAAAGGTGCGCACTGCACACCTATTTTTAACATTTCATGAGACACCTTTGGATTTGAAATCTGTCACATATGCTCGCAAATGCATAATTTTAAGGGATGCACTCTTAAGAGGAATATAGGAACTCATTTCAACCACCCACAAGAATGGGTTGGTAAGGACCTTAGTCAGATACTATTATTGGTAGTTTAGAAGTGCAATTATCCACAGCACAAACATAAGCTTCCATTAAATATCAGGTGGAGATGAAAGACAACTTAGGCATCGAATCTAGCAAACTTTACTACACAAAGGTAATTGTTGTCCAGTTTGATATAGTATGTTACCAGATTTTAACTAATTACATTCACGTCTTGAAAAATGGTTAAGTCAAAGTTTCCTTCATGCATTATTATTTTGAAAAAAAAAACATTCATTTTCAATTTATTTATTATTTGCAAACATATATTGAGGCATAAGATGATAAAATTACCAGGACGAACACGCCCATTTCCCAAGCAATTTCTTGGCTCCCCGACGATTCCATCATCACGCACTGGAGTACATTGGAAGGAAACAAATTTACCAATTGCATCTTTAGTTACACGATACTGAAGAACTCCAGAAACCTCAGGTATTGGGGTTCCAATGTCCGTTTCAACCTGCAAATTCCCAGAAAAGATAAAAGAAATACAATCATAAAAGTTCATTTATATTGCTGATAATTTAATACAAGCAATGCATAGACCAGTGTACATACCTCATGAAGATACCAGTTGTATATACTTTTCCCTTCATGCCCACCTATGTAGCCATATGATGCTGTCAATATTCCACCTTCAATGCAATCACCCGTGACAGAGAGGAAATTCAGGCTTGGAGGAAGAGCTGCAATAATTAAATAATATGAATTAGTGAAGCATGTTTTCTTGAAGGACTAACAGGTTTTATCATAAAAAGTATCGTCTTCAAGTTTTAACCAGTAGCCATTTTGTAGACTTGTGCAAAAAATAAGCGTCAAATTCAATTAATACAGCAGTCACTTAAAAGAACAAGAAAAGAAGAGTTTACTCTACTAGGAGATTCTCAGTGATTCCTGTCAGAGAGAGAACAAAAGTAAAAAATAATATAAAATCCCAGTTATAACTTATGACACATGCATCCAGAAATTGATCACGGTAGTTTCGTTGTTGTCGACACAGATGACAAGGAAAAGAAAGAAATTTACTTACTCTCAACTGCTCTTTCTGATATAACATATGCTGGTTCACCAGATTCACCATCACGTGTCATAGGAGTATATTTTGCCGCAATGTAATAGCCAACGGCTCCTAAAGGTACACGAAATGCCTAAACAGAGGTGAAAGCTCAAATAAGAGAATAAAAGGTAACCTGTATAAATAAAGGATGACTATCAAAGAATAAAAGTGCGCCTTACCTTCGCAATCTTGGAAGTGCTCACTGCCTCAAGACCATTCTCACCATCCAGTGTTGAAAAACTTGTCTTAAACCACTGCACTCTGCTAGAACCTTCAGTTCCTCCAGTAACAGTACCAGTTACAGTAATCTTACTGTTCTCCCTTAAATCACCAATTATCTTAACATTGGTTACCTTTGGGGGTGCTGGAATTTGATCAAATACAAAACATCAGAAGTGCGGGACAATAACAGTATCATGCACCATGATTTAAGTAAAAAAAGACTTTATAACCAGAAGGGAAATTATTATCTGTCCACCCGATATTAAGCCGAAGTCCGAAAATATAACAGGTTTTTGAAAATTTCCATCTGTCCACCCCATGTTATGAAAAATGGACATTTTATACCCAAAGTTTTTTAGGGTGTAAAATGTCCTTTTTCATAACTAGGTTTGGATGTAAAATGTCCATTTTTGGTTACTTGGGGTTGACATATGAAAATTTTCAAAAACCTGATATATTTTTGGACTTTAGCTTAACTTTGGGTGGACAAATGATAATTTCCCTACCCAGAAATCCTGAACAGTAGTCAACTAAGTAATACAATAGGGTTGCACTACCAAATTACCATGTAAACAGATTTTCATTTTAACTTTACTGATCACTAGGGGCATGATAAATAAAGAGAGAGAAAAGGCGTTGAGGAAAGGAAATGGTCAGAAACACCAATAAAAAAAAAAAAACATAAATATTAAAGGATCCACATTATGAAACAGTCAGAAAGATTCCAACGAGAATAAAATAAGAATAGAAGAATTGTTTCTAAATAACCTTTACAGGCAAGCAAGAAGAAAATATGGAAAGACTAAACAAAACAGCTAAACAAACATACCTTTCTTCACGATAGGAGATACTGCAGATACAGATTCCCCTTCCTGCCCTGAAAAACAAACCAATCATTATATTACTAGACCTGTAAGCTGCAATCAATTTTCAGCATTTTCCACAAACAACAGAGCAGGGACCAACCCTCAAAATTAATAGGTACATATACAAAGGCCAATTGTCGCCCAACATCTTCTTTGGTCAATGTATACTTAGATGTACCAGTTGATACCAATATAAATTCTCTGCAAAGAAGAAGAAGAATCAATAAAAGTAAAGACACCATAAATAGAGCTAAATCAACTAAGGAGGGTCACAGCCCAACCTGTACAAAACTGAAATTTATTATGAAAACAAAAAAAAAAGTTGGAAGTATATTTTAGGAAATCTATCCAACATATGAAATTTATATTATTCGCAATATGTAATATAATCCATTCAACAAATTGACAACTCAAAAAACAAACAATAAAGATATAAAATGCCCCAGAAGGATAATGATCTCTGGCAAAATCATGTGAAATTGCAATTTTTAAGTGAAAGACAAAAAACCACAGCAAAAGAAGAAATCGTCCATTTATTTTGTTGGGTGTTCCATTTAAAAATAACAGTAGAAAAAGTATACGAACCCAGTGTCCTTGTTCTCACGTAACCATTCAAACTTGCTCGGACCCTCTTTCCCTCCAAAGTATTTTCCAACTCCTTTGATAACACTTCCTTCAATAGCATCTCCAGTAATACAGACATTACTGACAGATGGAGAAGCTGCAACCAGGAAACATGGTAATTTCATAAGACACTCGTTCAGTTTTACTAAGAAATTAAGAAGCACAATATTTTCCAAGTTTAAGCAAATAATTAAGAGTTAAGGAGGCAACTGCTCAAGGGATCTATAACATTCAAAGAGCTCAAAAATAATACCCAGACTTGCAATATGAGCAAACCTCCACTGAATAAAAATGTAAAATCTAATACCAAACTATATACAACAAGTAGTGGGGTCCTGTCTAGCTAAGATTTGGCTAAACCTTGGAAATCTTAAAACCATAATGCCTTTCAAATCCTCCTAGCCATTATCTTACAGCAATCATTCTTGTTAAGAAGAATGCCCATGTTGTGGTAATTCCACCTAGAAGGTAATGGGTTACTCCTACAACACATCCTTGTACAATGCTCAAGGCTCTAGGCTGAGTAGCTTCACTATCACTACAACACATGGAGATGAGAAATAGAGTAATTCTGCACCCGCGCACCGCACAAAGAAATATAAGTAGTACATTGCACCCAGAATTTATAACAGGAAAAGCAGCACCAAAATATTCTGTCAACCAAACCCAAAAAATGCAACAACCACGAACTTTTAAATACCTTACAGCAATGACTACTAGAGGCTCTAAATAGAGAACTTCATGGTTTGACAGGGCGACACATGGGCTACTATTTCAAAGGCTGTAGTCCAGAAAGTTAACTCTTGATACATGTCCAGCCAATATGACATTCCCAAGGACTCTTAGAAGTGACAACCCTATGCATGGAATGCAGCAAACTTAATAAACTAAATAGGCATACTTCAAATAGAAGTTGTATAAGCAAGACTGAAGTTGGTTTAGTTGATTGCCATTGCTCCATAATTCAGTAGCTAGAAGGACCAATGGATTAGATATTTCAATTCTCCACATTTGCATGCACCACTCCATAAAATAGTCAATCTGTGGACGGTTGACCAAAACTACAGATAACAGTTGCCTCAGATCATTAATTATTGCTGGTTTTTTTCTCTTAACTTCCCATAGATTAATTTCATTTGTTTAGGTGCTAAAAAGCAGTAAAAACAAGCATGCATGTAAACATACACTAAACTTTAATGAGATAAGAAGTTCAAAGAATTATGAAGGACAAAGTTACATGGAAGTTTTATCCCCCACATACCTGCTTTAACAAAATCTGTATACTTATATTGGGGTTCTCCTTTGGCACCTTCTTCAGTGACTGGTGTGTACATAAAAACCAAACTAGAATCAATGTCATCTATGGTCAACAGATACTCCTCATCTTCTGCTCCAGCAATCACCACAGGGCTGCTGTTCCACCTTCTCCGCAACCAACTGAAAATAGGAACAGCACGTTTACGTAGTGTTTTCTTATTTTTATTCTTTTTTTAGAGAGAAAACATACACAACTTGATACAAATCCTGAAACCAACTAACACGCAACCATACCTAGCAACACATTTTCCGGGAGTCCCACCACACCATGCAACTTCAGCAATGCCTTTAATGACATTTCCTTCAACTAGTTCACCACGCACTTCGAGATTCACAACCTTTGGGATTCCACTTCCTTTACATAAGAAAGGTAAGGTTGAAGGACATAATACAAGTTGCATAAAAAAGAAGCGTGGAGACTTTTAATAGGCAGCCAGTCAACACTGAAATTTTGAAAATAGTTTAAATAAATTTAAGAAAGCGTAATGCAAGTTGCATACAAAATAAATCGGATACCAAGTTTGCCCCAAAAAAAACATGACGAAGAATGTACAAATGCTTTACTACATGCTGGCAGGGAAAAAAATATATATATATGAAGCAGTATCTCATCGAACACAGTCTCCGGGATCAAATGGAAAGCAATTATGATATGCTTAAAACGCATTGTAGTGTAGCATGAATCCTTTATAGAAGCCCTTGGGCGTAACTCACACCCAAAAGCTAGCTCTATAGATGAGGGTTGTCCTAAATTTGTATTATTAACCCATTAACTATTCTTAGCCAATGAAGGATGTTATCCAATACCAATCTCATTGCATAACCCATGTTACGTGGTAAAACAATGTGGGCCCTGCCCCCTCATGGGTTAATTGGACTCGGATGCCATATAGAAGCCCACAAACCAAAAGCTAGCTCCATAGTTGAGGGGTGTCTCAAGCTTATATTATTAGCCCAATAACAACTTAGCTGATGTGAAATACTTTCCCTATTATCCTTCCTACAATGCATTGGAGTGTAACATAATTACCCTTACATTGGATTGCAGTGAAATGTGATACCCTTATTAAGTTGCATCTAAAAGTTCAAATCTTATTTGTTTGGTGGGTAAATAAATGACAAAGTAAGTGGGATTCAAGATGTTACTTTGAGATCTGCCCTAAGCTAGCTTAGGCATAATTTCCCAAATTTTATTTCATGTACATGAGGGATATGCAATTTTATTTCCACAAAAAGTGAAAGACATACCTCGTGAAACTAGAGAAGATATGGCAAAGATAGGAGAATACTCAATTTCTCCCAATATAGGAGTACATTCCACTTTCAGAAATTTACCAACATCCTCATGCTTTGGCCAATAAACCTGGTCATCATACAGTGTCACTACCATGAGGGAAGATACGAAAAGCAATAGTTTCCAGCCAAAGTCCAAACGGCAAAGATGTTATAGCAAGAATCAGTTACCTCACCAGAAGCGCCAGAAATAGCAACAAAAGTTGAAAGTGGTCTCTCTGCTATGAACCACTGATATTTCAAGATTAATTGTGGATCACGACTCACAGTGCTGTCTTCAACAAAGACAAAGTGGCAGTGACAAGCATCTTCTTCAACTGGTTGATCAATACAGGCTTCCTTGAGCAAGTAACCAGAAGGCAAATGATCCTTCCATTGCTCAAAGAGAAAGCGAAGAGTTGAGTCTGCTCAAAAATCAAACAATTGAAATATAAAAATGACTGTTTGAATTAGTTAAGAAGCTAATTAGCATTTAATATGGTGTTAGATTCAACCAAGCATTAATTGTGTAGTTGGTAGTTGTGTTGTTGTGTATTTAATATGGTAGTATAATGCCCTATATAAAAGGCCTCTCATTGTAAGTTTTATATCAAGCAAATTTTAATACACAATTTTCTTCACAAATTCTCACATGGTATCAGAGCCAATCTTTCTCTGGGTTCTAGTATCTCTCTTTTAGAATCGTCGTTCAAGTCGGCGCGTGGGGAACACACACCGCTATATATGTGTGAGTCTCACGCGCCGCATCTTCTTTGGCAATCTTGACAATATCAGTGACGACGAAATGCTCAATTCTTATCGATTATTTATCTCTTATTTGCACCAAGTTCCACATCTGACTTTTTTCGGGGTTTTGTTATGGGGTGATTTGGCAAGTTTTCTTTAGATGTTTTGAGCTGTTCTGGAATAGTTTAAACAGTGTTGTTAAAGGCGCAAGGCGCACTAAGGCGCAAAGGGTCCTGAGGCCTAGGCATTAATTGTGTAGTTGGTAGTTGTATTGTTGTGTATTTAATATGGTAGTTGTATAATGCCTATATAAAAGGCCTCTCATTTTAAGTTTTATATCAAGCAAATTTTAATACACAATTTTCTTCACAAATTCTCACAATGACATAAATGAAAACTCATCACCTATGCACCAATATCATTGCATCAAAATTGGATTGAACTTCCAAACTAACAGTATATATTAAACACAATTAAGATCCATTGAAAGCTAAAGTAAAAACAACCCTGAAGAATTGCTAAAATACTTTTTTTTTTTGGAATCGTTGTAAACCCTACCGCCAAACAACCCATTCTGGGCTTAAACAGAGCAGGTAAAATCTCCGGCTATCTCAGGCTCTTACAACAAACGCACTCCCTAGAGTCGAACCCAGGACCTCAAGGTGAGATCCTGAGCCCTATACCACCAAGCCACGCCCCTTGGCACTAAAATGAAAATCCAAAGCAAATTACCAAGCACTAAAGTAAATCATGTAATTAATACAATCTTTCATCGCTAATTAATACAACTAATGTCAATAGTTTAAAGATGTTGGAGTCTCTAAGATATTTTTAGAATCATAATTATAATCATCCAAATAGATGATTATGATTCTACATATCTCTAAGATATTATTAATAATCATTTAAATATAATTATGTAATTCTAATAATTATTAGTATATTTATTTTTTATATAACTTGATGTAATGCTAAAGGCATATCTCTTGTAATTCTAAATATTCAAAAATATAGAATTGTCTTATTTCTTTACATGGTATCAGAGACAATCTATCTTTCTCACCTTTAGGGTCATTGTTCAAGGCAGCGCGTGGGGAACACGCGCCACTATATGCGTGTGAGTTTCACATGCCGCATCTTATTCGACAGCCTTGACAACACCGACGATGACGAAATGCTCAGATCTTGTCGGCCATTCATTCCTTGTTCGCATCAAGTTCCACATTTGACTCTTTTTTCGGGGTTTTCCATCATTGGTTGATTTGGCAAATTGTCTTTAGATGTTTTGAGTTGTTTTAGAATAGTTTAAACTTTTCCCGCTGAGCATTTGCCAATGATGTTAAACCATCCAAACCTTCACATCTGTTCCCATTGTACATTCTCCAACGGCGTTAAAACATCCAAGTCACAACATATGTTTTTGTTGTGCATTCTCCAACGTTGTTAAAACACTCTATTCCCTCTGTGGTTCTTGTACCGGTTTCATATGTAATAAGCTTGGTGCACATGATATGTATGCTCCAGCTTGAGGGGAGTGTTAGAATCCCTATGATATTGTTATAATTATAATCATCTAAAGGTATGATTATGATTCTATATATCTCTAAGATATTGTACATAATCATTGAAATATGATTATGTGGTCCTAATGATTATTAGTATATTTAATTTCTATATATAACTTGATGCAATGCCTATATAAAGGCACATCTCTTCTAATTCTAAGTATCCAGAAATATAGAATTGTCTTATTTCATTACAAAATCAAAATGTAAGAAAAATATAAGAAAATTGCAAGAATAAATCATCGTCAGCACACATGACCATGTTACTTTTATAGAATCATCATGATAGAATTTATGTTAGAAGTTCAAAGAACACATACTACTTGACAAATGATACAAATTGCTTGAATTGGTCAATGAATTTCACAAGGCAATCCTAAAATTAAGTTGCATACTACGTGCAAGTATTCATGCAGTGGTACATAAAAGAAAATAACCTAGAGAACTGAGACAGTGATTGCTCAACATGGCAGTAGAACAACGAGTTTACTCACATACACACCATCTTTACTTCTATATTATCAGCTTGAATCTGGCTTTTCTAGGCAACTTTATTCACTCATGTATACGACCCCATTTTGTTAATATAAGTCGCTTTGTTTCTTATTCCAAAAAAGAAATGGAAAAAAATATATGCCCCAATCCCATACTCACTTGTCTCAAACCCAATTGTAAGCTGAAGAGATGTCATTGTCACTACAATTCTTTATCATAATTTGTAAAAACATCCCAAATATGTACCTATTGCATGGTCTGGATGGCAAAACTCCCAACCATCTCTAATGCACAAAGCTGTTTGAGCAGGATAACTCTTCGCTAACGCTAGCTCATCTCGTGAAAGATCTATCAGAATTTCCCACATTAGACAAGAGGAACATTAGCATAGATAAACTTCCAATACAATGAGCATTAACACACTTTCAACCAAAAATAAACCATTTTTTCCTTTTTTCTAAGGAAATGGAGAAAAGGAAGGGGTAGTTAGTAGAAACAAGAGAACTTCTATAAAATTATCAAACATGATTTAGAAAAGGGGGACAAGATGTCCATAAAAACAAGGACATGTTCTAAGAGACACAAGCAGCTGAAGAAAAGGTTTTATATAAGAAAGCAAGATGATTTTTAAAGTTTCTACATGACAAAATACAAAGTCAAAGTCATCCAAATGAAACAGAAATATGTTGCAGTATACCTCTATCATTGAACTTTTTCAAAGTAGGACCAACAAGCAAAATGGAAGCTGCTTCCAAATGAGGCACCTTAAGTATAGGATTCTCCTCCACTCGCAAATGCTGCAGGCAACACAGCAGTCGAAACATTAATTTTTTTTGTATGAAAAGGAAAATAATTTATTAAGAATCAAAATAAGAGGTGGACCACTTTTCCATGCAATATAGAAAAAACAGTCGGACATATAAGTCAGCACGATACAAAAACATCTTGTAACTTGTGTATCTATTTGTGCAATGTGTACATAAACACCCAAGAAGAAAGGATGACTGAGATACATCAAATCATCCAGCATATTTGAATATATCAACGAGAGACCTCATATCAAACTAATGCAAGCTCCAAAATTCCATTTCCACAATGTTTTAAAATTTTAAATCAATAAGATTCAAGCTGCTGATGTTTCCTATGAGTCTAAAGCACCAATGCAAAAATATAAGCATAAATACAAAATTATCACACTTTTTATTTTGGTGTATGCAACCTACATTAAAAAGTATACATGAATACAAAGGTTAGGACCTGTAACCAAGTCTAAAATCTTAAGATGGTAGGTAAGAACCCAAATACTAAAGCTTTAACAAGCCCCCATGACATGCAAGAGTCAGTCTTGATACCAAATGAACCTGCCACATTAACCAAACCCATACAAAGACTGATATGTGGAGGGATTCGAGCACAAGAGCTATTGGTCAAAACTAGCTCTTATACCATGTTAAGTTACCACTTGAACTGGTGGGTAAGGGCCTAAAAATGGTATTTAGCTCTAACAGGATCCACGCAACACTAGATGAGTGAATTTTAAAATGTACATCTGTTTGCACCGCCATGTTGGATTAACCAGGTCTAAATTAATCATCCTTATGTTATTTTAATCCTTAAATAAATGTGCCATGTAGAATACTAACCTCAAGGAGAGGCAGATGAGGAAAACCCTTTAAAGTGCATATTTTATTCTTGCTGGCAGCTAACACCTGCAACAGGACAAAAGAGGAGAAAATTATATAGCTTGTGTAATTATAACCTCAAAAAAGAATGGCTTACAATTAAAAGAAAATAAACCTGTAGTCGAGGCTGACTTGCCATCGCAAGAGACTTCAACTTATTTTGAGCGACGGAGAGAAACTACAAAAAAAGGGAGAAAAGAAAGATGCACAAAAATAAATTTAAAAGAAATGAATAAATAATTACTATGCATAAAAGTTTAGAAGGTCAAGATACTTCGTAAAATGTGATAACTTATCAGGAAGCTGAAAACTATTTTCAAGGCTTACCTCCAAATTAGGAAGCTCTGGAAGGCTTCCAAGAGAAGTAATTTGGTTTCCAGCGAGATATAGTTGCTGCAAAACTGATAAAATTCAGGAACATATTTCACGATAACTTCAACATTCTCTTACCATGACAATACACAAGATAACCTGCAGGGCTTTGCAATTCTCAAGAGGTTCAAATCCTGGCCCTTTAAAGTCATTGAAACTCAAATCAAGAACCTGGAAAGGAAAAAATATTGTCAACTAGATAACCCACCACTTGTTAGCATATGTGCATGAAGAATATGCCGACTGTTAATTGGTCTTTAAAAGATTCTAGTTTGGTAGATATTGATCTTTAGCAGGACAGGATTTGATTATTAGCATCTCATTGACCTATGTTTTCAAGGATTTTCAGGATACTCTGTTCATCTTTTAATCCACCTAGACTAGGAAAGGGTTTTTGGCTAATTTTGAGAATTTTTGTCCTCTTCAGTTTGATATGTGATCTTATTGATTCCACAGAATCAGGTTTAAAAGTACAGCTTAGTGTACAATTCAGAAAGGTCCGTTTCGTAACCCTAAAACAAGCCTGGTTTTTCACACAGCTTGTTCACTCTTTTTTCTTCTATCAATATTAGAAAGTATGAAACAAGTAATTAGAGAGAAATAAAGCTAAACAAAGAAGTTATAAATACAATGAAGGATGAAAATATACAAGTAAACAAAACACAAACCTTCACTCGCTTCAATATCTCAATTCCTTCCAAAGTTGATAACAAATTGTCTCTGAGATAAACAAACTGTCAAAGAGGAGTGTTAGGAAAATGAATTATAATAACTATTTATCAAGATAACATTGCAAGTAAATGAGGATGAGCCTTAGTGTAATGGTAAATGGTCAATTGGTAAGGTTACATCATTGTGAGCTGAAGGTCACAGGTTTGAGTCGCGGAAACAGCTTCTTTGCAGAAAAGCAAGGGGTAAGACTATGTACATATTGAATCCTCCCCAGATCCCACAATTTGGGAAGTCTCTTACACTGGGTCGTCCTTAACATTGTAGGTAAATATGATAACTTGAGACGTTATGGGAAGGAAGAATTGATTGATTTCCATAACATTGTAGCAGCATAGTTGTCAAAGGTGCGTCTCACGATTGCAGGAGGCAAAATCTTGTTAAAACGTTAAGAAATCGCAAAAAGGGTTAAAATCGTCTTGAAACGCGTTTTTTATAGATAAAATCGTGCGATTGCATGATTTCACGCACGATTTCACATTAGAGGAAACGGCACCGTTATTGTTAGTCTTTTATAAAGGTTTTTTGCTTCAACATTATTTAGGCAAAGCTTGAAAATTAGAAACCCTAGCCGACGACTCAGAACCTTGAAAAATCAAAACCCTAGAAGCAAGAAATCATAGAGAAACTTGAAAAATCCAAACCCTAGACTAATCGAAACCTTAGCCCAACTCTTCGTCACAGCTCTTCGTCCCAAAAAAGCTCGATTCGTCACGCATCTTGCCAACTCTATTGCGTGTTCTATTCGCAAGTTAGATTAAGATTTGAGTTTTATTGAATTTGATGTCTTGCGAATTATGATTTGAATTTTATTGAATTTGATGTGTTGCGAATTATTTGCTCAGTTGATGGATGTGTTTGGCCTTATTTTTGTTGTCGTATCAGTGGTTTTCTTTGTTTGTGAAGTGTGTGCACATTATGCTTCAGTCTGAAAATTTGTTTTTGCTATAATTTTGCTTCAATTCTGCTTGTGCTCTAATCGTATGTGCACAGTGTGCAAATTGTGCTTCAGTTCTGCTATTGCTCTGTTGCCTGTTTTGCTCTAATTTTTGTTTTTCAGTATTGATTTTGACTAGATATCTTCAAGTTCTTCAACAACAAAAAAATAAAAAATAAAAAATATATGCAACTTGTGGACTTGTTTGTGTTTCTTGGCCCTTGAAACTTTATGTATGATCTTATTTTATGTTATAAGCTTGATTAAATCGAGTAGTAAGTAAAATATAACAATTTTACGATTCAATTTTCCAGACCCTCCAACGATTTTACATAGAAAAGTGATTTTAACAACATTGGGCGCATGCTTCTGAGACATGTTGATGTGCGCCAAGGCGCGCTTCACAAAAATAGGTGCAAAAACCCTACCCAAATTGACTAATCCAACCCAAAATAAAGTTGCATATTAAATTGTAGGGAAAATGATACCTAACTACCCTGCAGATTATCATGACGACATTTTAGTCCATACATTTTTGAAAACACAAGCTTTGGTCCCTGTCATTAAATATTTTTGTTAATTTCTAATCATTTTTCATCCGATTAGTGTTATATAACTTGAATACTCCAAAAACTATTCAAAGAAAATAAAAATTTGTTTCAAAATTAGATAACAAGCTACTTAATTAACAAAATATAATTAACAGCATGGACTAAAACTTATATTTTATAAAACTATATAGGGACCGTGTATTTTCAAAATTGCAGAGATTAAAGTGTCATTATGACAATTTGTAAGGTAGTTGGTTGTCATTTTCCCTAAATTGCGTTATCAGTATTTGTATTATTATAATTGCTTTAATATATTTTCAAATGATTTCTCTTTATTTTAATTGACTAGATATTTATATTTTTCTTTTTCCAATTTGCACCTCACCTTTATCAAACGCGTGCCTTGCACCTTGTGGTGCGCCCCTAGGCCGTAAGACGCTTTGCGCCTTAGTGCGCCATGCGCCTTTAACAACACTATTTGTAAGTAATTACAGTACCAAAACTTGCAGATTCATCCACCATCCTCTCCGAGAAACCACACTGGCCCCAATATGCCAAACAGCTATAATGAAAATATGCTCAGAGAGAATAAAATCTGGTGAAAAAATAAAAATAAAAAACGCCTGCAACAGGCACACGGCACTCCATCTCACAACACAGAGAGAAGGGGGTATTGAGTATCTATCCTCTAAAGGAAATATTAACCAAAACTCGTGAAATAATATGAACAACTGAAAATACACTACAAAATACCAGTTCAGTCAATTTCATTGACATGCTAGTTTTATAATTGGACAATAAAAGAAGAAATAAAATAACAGCTCATATTTTATAGATGAAATGAAAGGTCTGCTAGAAATATTTTACAATTATGCATATATCATAGCCAAATTATTATAGATACCACATTAAACAATTGGTAATAACAAGAAACAATTTTGAAAAACCAAATTACCATATTAAAGCAATAACAAATCAAGATACATGCACTACTGCTTACCTCTAGGTTTGGTTGCAAGTTCAATCCACTAGCATTGAGACTGCGAACCCTATGACCCCTGAGATCCAATCTCTGACATTACAAGAAGCGTGAATATTATAACAGAATGTATGGTAAAGAGACAAACATAAACTGAACTAAAGAATTTTAACTCATGATTATATACAAATATAAAACATATATGCACACACACATATATAGAACTCAATAAAGTATGGCGAACCAGTTTTAAACTGAGCTAACGAATTTCAAGTCATGACAGAGAACAATATAGTTACAAATATGTTCCACTTGGTAAAAATTGTCCTCATAACTTTAGGAACAAAATAACTATGTGATTAAGGACAAGCCAAATACATGTTTGATGCTTCTTTCTTCCTCATTCTTACAAATTTTGAATGCTGTAGTGGTTTGAGTTTGATGTTCTTAGATGGTCTTTCACTCTTTCTTCAATTGTAAAGCTTTCTTGCAGGTTCACCAATTTTGTAACTTTGTTTCTTATTAAAATAAAACTCATTTCCCATCTCTGATCAAATAATAATGATACTAATACTATAAAAGATGTTGATTGAATTGTTGCAAGACAGAAATTAAATTATGCAATTACATCTCACAAGCATTTCACTAGAAACTACATTTACTAACTTCCAACGATGTTTGCCAATTTAGTGCTTACCACATCATCTCCAGCTTTGATCTCCACCTGTGGAAGAACAATGAACCGAGAATCCCTGCTTTCTGGTGTCCCTGCTCTCCTCCGTCCAGACAAATTAGAACTCCGATCCCGAGTTGATGATAAAGACCCATTTCGCAGTCCACTTGAAACTGAAGGGGACCGAGCAGATGGAGAAGAAACCTTTGAAACTGTCTTTCTACTCACAGTGCTGCCACTACTGTCCAATGACATAGAAGACACATTTCTAGGAGAGGAGGCAACCAATAATGCTGGCTTAGTTGAAGCCTTCTTTAGAGTCTCTGCCTTAGCATCAGACCCTGTGGATCTGCTCAAACTACGACCAACTGTGGATAACGGAACTGACTTCCTAGTCTCGGAAACACTTGCTCGGGTGCTTGTGGGTTAGTAACAACTGAAGGCAAGGAACTTCTTCTAAGTTCAGGAAGCGACCGCCTAACAGGTTCTGATGGCGCAGGAGTGGTTTTCTTCGCCACGGTCGGACCAGCACTGGTTGTTTGTTTAGTTGTAGAAGCTGATGACTTCTCAGACAATCCTCCAGTGCTTTTTCGCACTGTCACAGGGACTGAATTTGATGTTTTCAAAGAGGCGCTTGCAGTTGGTTTGGTCAGATTTGAACTTCGTACAAAGCCACTTTTAGGTTCTGTTTTCTTCCTAATACTAGAACTAGTTGACACAGAGACCTTCGACGTTGTTGCAACACTAGGCTTCCCCACTTTAGTAACCTTTTTTGCACTCTCAACTGAAGTTACAGGGGACTGTTTCTCTACATTTTGAGGCTTCTCTAAATGAACTCCATCTCTTTGCACTAATGGATCTTCCATTCTAGGACTTGGCACAGTAAATTAAGAGCAAAAAACCTAATCCAACCATAAGAAGAATATGATAATCAACAAGTAGGGAAAAAAAATCAGTAAGAGATCTTTCCTTTCAATAAAAGGTACCAAAAACCGAAAGACAGAATAAAAAAATTAAAAAAGGATGATACTTTATTCATTTTTCAGATAAAAAAACAATGGATGAACTTTCTTTTTTCCTTTTCCTTCTGAAGATTGTAATAAAAATACTACTTAAATTTGAATAATTTGCACTTGAATTCACGAATTATCTTCAGTTCAGGAGTCGTTTTCACACGTAACAAACGACATTATAGATTTAATAAATTCACTATTTAATTTTTCACGTTAATTCACTTTTCTCAACCACCAAACACACAACGCTGCAGCAAATTGCCTACACCTAAACATGAACGAAAGCAACTTTAAACTAAAATTACTTACAATTTGTAGAAGATTCAGCTGCAGCAAGAAGCCAAATCTCCCAAACCTTCAACACGCATTCTTGGATCTAGCACAAAATGCAGCTCTTAAGCCAAAACTCAAAGCACGTTCTTCGATCTATGCACTAAAAAAAATAAAATAAAAAGCTAATAAAGTAGAAAGAAAATCACATGAGAAAACAACTTTAGAGAGAGAGAGAAATGCAAGTACCTGACAAAATAGAGAGTTTCAGTTAGATCTAGTGACGTCACTAACCGTAACCGAAACTGAAAACATTTCAGCTACGGATCTGCAACCTGGCAGCAAAAATCATGTGAGTTTTTGCTGCGCGGCAACAAAAAAAAAAAAGGGCAAAGTTAAAGTGAGAGAGAGAGAGAGTTGTTGTAGTGGTAGAAGATGAGAGTGAGAAGAAACAGTAGCTAAACAACAGATACAGAGTGTGTTTTTGTCTTTGAAATTTAAAAAAGGGAAAGTCTTCTAGATGACGATTTTAATTTATTTATTTTTTAAATAATATTTTCGGCGGAATTGAAATGGCTGGGAAAAATTGGAGCGCCATTTAACTGTTTAAAATATCTGATGAGTCACTCTCCGGTTCAATTTGCTACATTTATTTTTCACATACCAATTTTTTTTGGGAAAATTAGTTAAATTATGTAAAATTTATGACGTAGGTTTTTATATTCATTCCATCTAATAATAATATAGAGTGATCAAAATATCCTCCTTGGCCATAAGGGTGGCAATGGACCGGGCCGGATTCGGGAAAAGCCGACCCGAGCGTCTGACGGATCCGATTTTTTATTAATAAAAAATTTAAATATATTTTTAATTTATTATATAAAAATTTATATATATATAATATTTTTTAAGCCCGGGTCGGGCCGGGCCCGGGCTTATTGTGCTAGGTCTGGCTCGGGTCTGAACCCGAACCGGGCCTCTACTTCGCGGGCTAGGCTCGGGATTTTTTACCCCCGGCGGGTCGGGCCGGACTCGGGCTTTTTTTTCACCCTTACTTACACCATTGTCTTCTATTTCCACATAAGCATTCTCTTCAACGCACCAAAATGATGGTGTGATGGCCCATCATACGGTGCAATGGTTGTGTGACGGCCCATCGCATGGTACAACGACACTCATCACACCATAATTTTGATGTGCGATGGGTAGGGGTGGCAATGGGTTGGGTTTGGTGCGGTTTGTCATTACCAAACTCGCACCCGCATATGTAAATAAATTACCAAACTCGCACCATACCCGCTGTGTGTTTTAATTTTCATTACCAAACATGCACCCGCATATAAAAATAAATTATCAAACATGTATTAGTACTCAGTGGATTTTTTACGGGTTTTTAAAATATTATATAAAAATAAATTTCTCGTGATAAAATATTCTTTATCATAATATGAAAATCAAATTAAACAAAATATTAAACCATCTATAATTTCTTCACATGTTTGTGGAGTTTGGTTTGAAGTCAATATGAAGTCGCAAATATTAAATATAATACTAGACAAAAACTATTCAAAAAATGATAAAGTTAATAAAAAAATTAACAACGGATTAAACCAATACACGACTATAAACAATTCAAAAAAAAGATAAAGTTGACTAGGGGTGAGCAAAATCGGTTTCGGTTTCGGTTCCGCATAGAACCGGAACCTACCCAGAAAAATTCGGTTCCGCACTAAATGGAACCGGAACCTACCCAATTAAACAGGGTACCCTATTATTCGGTTCCAATTCGGTTCTGGTCCGGTTCCGAATTACCATATTTTAAAATATTTTAATGAAAACTACATTCTGATAAGAGTACGTAGGAAAAAACATGGACCAAATCGGAGTGCGGAAGCTCAAGAACGAAAGGTTATACAATAGCCCACTATTTTCTTTCAAAATATTTGATTATTGATATCATTAGTTATATATAGATTTTCATTATACTTATGTTGCTGGGAAAATTGAAGGAAAATGAAAAGATAAAAAATAAATACATATAATTTTATAGTCGAATTTTGCTGGAATATTTCGAATTAGATTAAGAAGATGTTTTTTTTTTGTTAAAACAAAATTGTGGCAAAACAAAATGGAGTAAAGGAAAATTTTATTTATTGATTGATTATTTTTCCCCTAGTTGTGATAGTTTTAAATTATAGCAGCTTTCTGTTTGCAATGGGCTCATTTTCTAATTTTAAGCGTATCTGTTTAACACAAACACACATACATTCTATATATACTTGATAGAAGCACTAAAATATTGCTATATGAACTGCGACTCTTTAAAATTTGTACAATTAAATAATGAACGCCAAATGTTTAAAATTTATGTTAATATAAACTGGTTCCATGGTCCGGTTCCATGGTTCGGTTCCGGTTTCGACTATTTTGGAACTGGAACCTACCCGGATAAAATCGGTTCCTTCATATTTGGAATCGGAACCTATCTGATTACAACCGGTTTCGATTCCAAACCCGGAAAATCGGTCCGGTTCCAACAGGTTCCGGGTAGAACCGATGCTCACCCCTAAAGTTGACTACATAATGTGAGTCATTTTATATGAGTGGATTTTCTTTATCCAACAAATATAAAAACAAAAACTTTTACTTTGCTGCGGGTATTCGCGGGTTTTGCTTAATTATCAAAGTCGTACCAAACCGGCAGCGGGTTTTATTTTAATTTACCAAACCCGCACCAAATTTGCTTAAATATTTACTATATCATACCCATTGCTGGCGGGTTTTTACGGGTTTGCAGGTTTGTGGGCGAAATTGTCATCTCTAGCGATGGGTGTCGTCGCACACCCATCGTACTGTCATTGTTCTTTGTTGCTATGAGTTGATTTCAAGGTAATTTTTTCCAAACGAAGTTTATTTGGCTAATTGGGTAATAAAAACATAATAATGGCTAGACCCGTTCCGAACCGAACCGGAAGGAACCGAATGGTTCTGATTCCTTTCATTTCCGGTGCGAGAATCGGAATCGGTTTCGTACGGTTCGGTTAGGGTTCTCACCCTAGCCAAACCGTTGGAATCGATCGGTTCCAACCGGAATTTAAGTTTTTATTTTATTTTTAATTTAATTCAATAAAATTCAAATAATTAATAATGATGGTGTGATGGCCTATCATATGGTGCAATAGGTGTGCGACGGCCCATCGCACAGTACGATGACATCCATCACACCATAATTTTGGTGTGCAAACATATTGTCATTGTTCTTTTATGCTATGAGTTGATTTCAATGTTAATTTTTTCCAAACGAAATTTATTTGGCTAATTGGGTAATAAAAATATAATAATGGCTAGACCCATTTCGAGCCAAACTGGAAGGAACCGGACAGTTCCAGTTCCTTTCGGTACCGAAATCGGAATCGGAACCAGTTTCGTACGGTTCGGATAAGGTTTCCACCCTAGCCAAACCGTTGGAACCGATCGGTTCCAATCGGAATTTAAGTTTTTTATTTTATTTTTAATTTAAGTTTTTAATTTAATTTAATAAAATTCAAAAAAATATATTTTTTAATTTTATTTATTTGATAATAAAATCCAATTATGAATTTTTTTAAAATTTAATTTATATTTTTTAAAATTATTTTTTAAAAATAATTTGAAATCGGAACCGTCTGGTTCAATTCCTGTTCCCGGTTCCCGGTTCCACATTCTTGTGGAACCGGAACCGAACCGAAATTATCTGATTCGATTGCAGTTCCACAACAGTGAAACCGGGAACCATCCGGTTCGGAACAGAACCGGACCGGTGGCCAAGTCTAATAATAGCCACTTGTGCTACATACTATTTTTTTTTTTTTTTGCTTACTTTTTTATAATTTTCCTTTTTTTTTTTTAAGGATGCATTGTATAAAATTAAAATTCGGCTCAAATAATAATCTAGGATTACATAAAAATCAAGGATAGTTATGATAAATTCTAACAATATAAAACTAAATTTTATATTGTGTATTTCTATTAAAATGAATTCACCACTAAAAATTATTAAGATATAAGAGGAATTATGAAAATCACAAAAAATAAAAATTCTTACATCAACATATATACGATATATTATGAGGAAAAAATGATAAATCTATTAGATTGTTCACATAAAGTTCCAACTCATATAGATTTACTCATTTTACCTTATAGATTTTCAATAAAGTGATAAAATAATCACTGTTCCTAAAAAAACAGATTAAAAAAAAAGGCAGAATCATTAAAAACAATAAACTTATGTTTGGAATTATATCTCCACATATCAAAGGATCTGTATAACAAAATTTAAGCTATAAAATAGCCAAAACCTAATAAAACCAAAGATCGATGACCTTTTCGGAGAAATTATAGCATTGCTTCCTTTTTCAGTGAGCACAGGTTAATTGGAGAACAAAGATAGGGAGAATGGAGGGGGAAAATAAGAATAAAATTAGGGGTGTTTACGGTTTCAGTTCAAACCGTAACCTGATCTGAATCGAACCACGCGATTTTGAAAAATATTGAAAATAATTTTGTTTCGACTTAAATTGAACAACAAATTTCAAGTCGGTGCGCGATTTTGACACAAACAGCGACCCGAATCACCCAAACCACACAATTTGACCCGAACCGCGACTCGAACCGTCTAAACCGCTGACCCGCGTTCAAATTAGGCATTATTATATACTTTTCTTACTCTTTAGTCGGGAAATTTAAGACATTCAATGATCATATGACAATATACACTGTATAAATGAAAATTATATATTTATTTTCTTTAATTATTATGTGAAAACACTCAAAATTTTCTTTAAAAATCGAACCATTCAAATCAGTGAACCGCCGACTCGAACCGTCGCGATTTTCCTTATCAAATTTGCGATTTCGGTTTCTAATTTCCCAAACCGCCAACCCGAGAGATTTAAGGTGTAAAATAAAAAACCGACCCAAACAGCACCGCGAACACCCTTAAATAAAACATACGCGAAAGAAGGGAGAATAAAATAATTTAGAAAAAAAAAAAAACAAAGAATTTTTTTTAAAAAAAAAAAAAGGAAAAGGAATAAGAAGAATAAAAAAGAAAGAAAGAAATCAAGAAGGGGAATGAGAAGAAGAAATGGGGGATCTGAGTGGGGACGAAGTCTTCCACCACCACCAACTACAAGGGTTGTGTCGGCGACTTGGGTATTTTGATTTTTTCTTCCTCAGGTTCGCCTTTCAATGAGAGTTAGGAAATTATGGATGTCAAATAAAATCCATGCCTCTCATAATTTTTTTAAAACAAATGAAAATTCATTCATATATAAAAACATCATAGACATATAATTGTACGGACATAAAAACCTGAATATAAACTTAGAATATCATAAGATTCAAGTTTAATTAGGATAAACCTAACAATATAAAATAATATATGTGTTGACGGTGGATTTTGGTCTCAGGGTAATACGGGAATATCACCTCCGAGGCAATTCTCCTCCAACTGTGAATTTGTTTGGTTATGGGGGACCAAAAGCAAATTTAGCGGAAAGCAAAAAATACGCCAATCAGATAAGGTGATTTAACGTGGTTCGGTGGATTTTTAGATCCGACCTACGTCCACGGACAAGAACAGGGTGGTACTCTTTTATTGCTCAAATATGTCTTTCGGGCCTCTTCGTTCTTACAAATCAGAACTTCTTGATTCTAATCTCTCACTCTTGTGATGATTTTCAGATGATGCCTTCCACCTCTCTTTCTCTACACTCACTCTACCCTCCTATTTATAATGGTGAAGAAACCAGATTCCTATTTGTACAAGAATTCCCAATTGGAGATGGTCTCCTTTTCCTATCAGGATTCCTAGTCAAAACTATTCCTTTTTCCCATAAGGATTCCTAATCAAAACTACATTTACTTCCTTTATCATATTAGGATATTAAGTTATTACTTTACCCCATTAAAGTAGGACAACTTATCCCTTTTTCCGCAAGAATATGATGCTTTATCTTCCTGAGCACGCCTCGTCATGTGCTCGGTCTTCATGAGGTCGGTCATGATAGTCATTTGAACTGAGAATGCTGCTGTCGATCTGATAATGCTCGGTTATCCGATCTCAAGTGCTCGGCCATTTAGTATAAAGTGTTCGGCCTCTTACCGTCAAGTTGTCGGGTCGGCTTTAACGGTCTCGATCAATGGAGTTACCCCTTTTATCCATGTCGTGTTGTTTAAATAACATAGTGCCCGAAAAACACCATCAACATCTGTCCCATAGTTCTCGGTAACAACGAGTTTGTGAGTTGATGCCGGGAACTATAAAAAAAGATGGTGTGCTGATCGCCTTGCTGGTGGTCGCTCCAGAAATCACCGAGAAATTGTCTTTGTCATCAACTAAGTCTTCTGTTTCTATCTTCATATCCTCGGTTTATTGGAGATGCTGACTCTATTCAGAATGATTCTCCACCTCAAAGCAAATTGCTTACTTGGGTCGTTCCATCAGGAGATGAAGTTCCTCTTGTTGTCCAAACTAAAAATGACTCATCCTCTATAATATCTGTACCAGAGATTTGGGGGTCCTGACTCATGACTGATCCAATCTCGATTGTGAGGAGAAAATTTTGCCTCTGAGCTAACGATGATGTGCTCGGTGGCATGTGATCCTGTCTCGAGCTGTGAGAGATGCTCGGGCCTGGGGGAACGTTACGTCCCCAGTCCGAAGGACTGACTCGGTGGGACGCAACCCGACCCCGAGTTGAGAACGACACTTGGACCTGAGTGGATGTTACGTCCCCAGTCCGAAGGGCTGACTCGGTGGGACGTACCCCGACCCCGAGCTGTGAAAGGCACTTGGACCTGGGGGAATGTTACGTCCCCAGTCCGAAGGGCTGACTCGGTGGGACGTACCCCGACCCCGAGCTGAGAAAGGCACTTGGACCTGGGGGAATGTTACGTCCCCAGTCCGAAGGGCTGACTCGGTGGGACGTACCCCGACCCCGAGCTGAGAAAGGCACTTGGACCTGGGAGAATGTTACGTCCCCAGTCCGAAGGGCTGACTCGGTGGGACGTACCCCGACCCCGAGCTGAGAAAGGCACTTGGACCTGGGGGAATGTTACGTCCCCAGTCCGAAGGGCTGACTCGGTGGGACGTAACCCGACCCCGAGCTGAAAGAGGTACTTGGCTCTGGGGGAATGTCACGTCCCCAGTCCAAGGGCTGACTCGGTGGGACATCGCCCGACCCCGAGCTGTAAAAATCACTTGGTCCTGGGGGAATGTTACGTCCCCAGTCCGAAGGGCTGACTCGGTGGGACGTAACCCGACCCTGAGCTGTTTTGAATCACTTGGCCCTGGGGGAATGTTACGTCCCCAGTCCAAAGAGCAGACTCGGTGGGACATCGCCCGACCCCGAGCTGTAAGAATCGCTTGGCCCTGGGGGAATGTTACGTCCTCAGTCCAAAGAGCAGACTCGGTGGGACATCGCCCGACCCCGAGCTGTAAGAATCACTTGGCCCTGGGGGAATGTTACGTCCCCAGTCCAAAGACAGACTTGGTGGGACATCGCCCGACCCCGAGTTGTAAGAATCACTTGGCCCTGGGGGAATGTTACGTCCCCAGTCCAAAGACAGACTCGGTGGGACATCGCCCGACCCCGAGCTGTTTGAATCACTTGGCCCTGGGGGAATGTTACGTCCCCAGTCCAAAGACAGACTCGGTGGGACATCGCCCGACCCCGAGTTGTAAGAATCACTTGGCCCTGGGGGAATGTTACGTCCCCAGTCCAAAGACAGACTCGGTGGGACATCGTCTGACCCCGAGTTGTAAGAATCACTTGGCCCTGGGGGAATGTTACGTCCCCAGTCCAAAGACAGACTCGGTGGGACATCGCCCGACCCCGAGCTGTTTGAATCACTTGGCCCTGGGGGAATGTTACGTCCCCAGTCCAAAGACAGACTCGGTGGGACATCGCCCGACCCCGAGTTGTAAGAATCACTTGGCCCTGGGGGAATGTTACGTCCCCAGTCCAAAGACAGACTCGGTGGGACATCGCCCGACCCCGAGTTGTAAGAATCACTTGGCCCTGGGGGGAATGTTACGTCCCCAGTCCAAAGACAGACTCAGTGGGACATCGCCCGACCCCGAGCTGTTTGGATCACTTGGCCCTGGGCGAATGTTACGTCCCCAGTCCAAAGACAGACTCGGTGGGACATCGCCCGACACCGAGCTGTTTGGATCACTTGGCCCTGGGGGAATGTTACGTCCCCAGTCCAAAGACAGACTCGGTGGGACATCGCCCGACCCCGAGTTGTAAGAATCAGTTGGCCCTGGGGGAATGTTACGTCCCCAGTCCAAAGAGCAGACTCGGTGGGACATCGCCCGACCCCGAGCTGTAAGAATCGCTTGGTCCTGGGGGAATGTTACGTCCCCAGTCCAAAGAGCAGACTCGGTGGGACATCGCCCGACCCCGAGCTGTAAGAATCACTTGGCCCTGTGGGAATGTTACGTCCCCAGTCCAAAGACAGACTCGGTGGGACATCGCCCGACCCCGAGTTGTAAGAATCACTTGGCCCTAGGGGAATGTTACGTCCCCAGTCCAAAGACAGACTCGGTGGGACATCGCCCGACCCCGAGCTGTTTGAATCACTTGGCCCTGGGGGAATGTTACGTCCCCAGTCCAAAGACAGACTCGGTGGGACATCGCCCGACCCCGAGTTGTAAGAATCACTTGGCCCTGGGGGAATGTTACGTCCCCAGTCCAAAGACAGACTCGGTGGGACATCGTCCGACCCCGAGTTGTAAGAATCACTTGGCCCTGGGGGAATGTTACGTCCCCAGTCAAAGACAGACTCGGTGGGACATCGTCTGACCCCGAGTTGTAAGAATCACTTGGCCCTGGGGGAATGTTACGTCCCCAGTCCAAAGACAGACTCGGTGGGACATCGCCCGACCCCGAGCTGTTTGAATCACTTGGCCCTGGGGGAATGTTACGTCCCCAGTCCAAAGACAGACTCGGTGGGACATCGCCCGACCCCGAGCTGTTTGAATCACTTGGCCCTGGGGGAATGTTACGTCCCCAGTCCAAAGACAGACTCGGTGGGACATCGCCCGACCCTGAGTTGTAAGAATCACTTGGCCCTGGGGGAATGTTACGTCCCCAGTCCAAAGACAGACTCGGTGGGACATCGCCCGACCCCGAGTTGTAAGAATCACTTGGCCCTGGGGGAATGTTACGTCCCCAGTCCAAAGATAGACTCGGTGGGACATCGCCCGACCCCGAGCTGTTTGTTTCAGTGGTGTTTGCCTTTACTTTTAAAGGATTTTGCCAGAAAATGAAATTTTATTCATGTTTGGGGGCGGGCCGCCCTCTTTACAACAGTTGTTCCAATTCGGTATTTTTGTCCGGTTTCTGCAAAAAAAAAAAATAGAAGAAAGGAAAGTTGATCTTTTATGGGAAGTACTTTCTTAACATCTCGGCGTTCATGGTTTCTTCAACCTCGTGCCGTCCAGATGTTCTAGGATGTAGGCCCCTGGTCTTACTATCTCGGTGATTTTGTAAGGTCTTTCCCATTTGGCACCTAACGAACCCTCTTCAGGTCGTCGGGTGTTCAGAGTCACTTTTCTTAGCACTAGATCGCCTGGCAGGAAGGAGCGGGTTCGAACTCTCATATTGTAGAATCGGGCCATTCTCTGCTGGTAGATGGCTGCTCTTACTGCTGACCGCTCTCTTCTTTCTTCGATCAGGTCGAGGTGATTTTTGATAAGTTCTTCGTTCCGTTCGTTTTCAAAGTGGCGGACCATGTGGGTTGATATTCCGATCTCTGCCGGGATGACGGCCTCACATCCGTATGATAGGGAGAATGGTGTCTCTCCTGTTGAGTCCTTGAAGGTCGTTCGGTGTGCCCACAGTACCTCTGGTAGCTCCTCGACCCATAGGCTTTTGCTTGATCCGAGTCGAGCTTTCAGGTTTGACTTGATGGTTTTATTGGTGGCTTCAACCTGCCCGTTCGACTTGGGATGGGCCGGCGAGGCGAATTTTAAGGTTATCTGGAGGTCTTCACAAAGTTTTCTGAATCCCCTGCTGTCGAATTGCTTTCCGTTGTCGGTGATGATTGCCTGGGGGATCCCGAACCGGCAGATTATATTTTTCTTCAGGAACTCTGTGGCTTTCTTCTCCGAGATGGTGGACAATGGTTCTGCTTCTACCCATATGGTAAAGTAGTCTATGGCCACGATTGCATATTTCGCCTGACCTCGTCCTTTTGGCATCGGTCCTATAATGTCTAGCCCCCACTGCGCGAAGGGCCAGAGGCTGGATATGGTGGTCAGCTGTTCCGCCGGCTGATGGTAAAGGTTGGCATTCTTCTGGCATCCCTCGCCTTCGCTTATATCTACTACTCTTTTCCCTTTTTCCCTCTCTTTCCTCTTCTGGCCAGCCTCGGTTTCAGGTTTCTCGTTGTTTGCTCCTTCCATTCTTTCTAGTCGATCCATCATGGACCTCATGCTATCTTCCATCTTTTTCATCCAATCCATTGCCGGACTTCCTGATTGGTGATTTCCGCCTTCCGCCATTTGTCTTATCACGTGAATTGCTTTTTGTAAAGTTTCCCCACAGACGGCGCCAACTGTTGACGGTGGATTTTGGTCTCAGGGTAATACGGGAATATCACCTCCGAGGCAATCCTCCTCCAACTGTGAATTTGTTTGGTTATGGGGGACCAAAAGCAAACTTAGCGGAAAGCAAAAAATACGCCAATCAGACAAGGTGATTTAACGTGGTTCGGTGGATTTTTAGATCCGACCTACGTCCACGGACAAGAACAGGGTGGTACTCTTTTATTACTCAAATACACTCTTTGAACCTCTCTTTACTCGTACAAATCGGAGCTTTATGATTCTAATCTCTCACTCTTGTGATGATTTTCAGATGATGCCTTCCACCTCTCTTTCTCTACACTCACTCTACCCTCCTATTTATAATGGTGAAGAAACCAGATTCCTATTTGTATAAGAATTCCCAATTGGAGATGGTCTCCTTTTCCTATCAGGATTCCTAGTCAAAACTATTCCTTTTTCCCATAAGGATTCCTAATCAAAACTACATTTACTTCCTTTATCATATTAGGATATTAAGTTATTACTTTACCCCATTAAAGTAGGACAACTTATCCATTTTTCGCAAGAATAGGATGTTTTATCTTCCTGAGCACGCCTCGTCATGTGCTCGGTCTTCATGAGGTCGGTCATGATAGCCATTTGAACTGAGAATGCTGCTGTCGATCTGATAATGCTCGGTTATCCGATCTCAAGTGCTCGGCCATTTAGTATAAAGTGCTCGGCCTCTTACCGTCAAGTTGTCGGGTCGGCTTTAACGGTCTCGATCAATGGAGTTACCCCTTTTACCCCTGTCGTGTTGTTTAAATAACATAGTGCCCGAAAAACACCATCAACAATATGTATTATATATTTCCCGTAATTAGTAGAGATATTTATTTACACTTAAAAATTACTTATAAATATTAGGAATTACGGGACCGGCCTGATCTTCTACCTCAACTTCATTGCAATGTCAATGACTGCATATCTTTAATTAGAAGT